>PVJS01034270.1:0-21670 GCA_004027185.1 Glis glis | reverse complement strand
CGTGAGACCCGGTTTCAAAATAAAGTATAAAAAATAGGGCCGGGGGCATAGTGCGGAGGTAGAACGCCCCTGCGTTCAATCTCCGGTACCGCAAAAAAAAAAAAAAAGGAAACAAAGAGCTTGTAATCCCAGTACTTGGGAGGCTGAGACAGGAGGATTGCAGGTTCGAGGACAGCCTCACCAAGTAGGGAGACTCTTATCAACCTAATGAGACCCTGTTTGAAAGTAAAAATAAAAATAGGGCTGGGAGTGTAGCTCAAAGGTAGAATGCGCCTGGGTTCCATTCCCAATGCCAAAAAAAAAAAAAAGAAACGAAGAAGCATTAAAATACAAGATTCTTTCCTTGATTCATGTTAAGATAAATACAAACTGTAACTATACCCAGAAGTCCCTTTGCAGCAAGAAGCCCGTGTGACTGGAGCAGTGAGGAGAGGCCAGAGGGAGGCAGGAGGGGACAGCGCAGGTCATGCAGTACCTTGTGGGCTGCAGGAGGATTGGGCCTTGACCCTCAGGAACATGGGAGCCACTAAGGGTTGAGGGCAGAGGAGGGGGGATCTGACTCGAGTGGCCTCAGGCAAAATTGAGGGGCCCAGAGCTTCACCCAGTGCTGGTGGGAACATGGGGTGGCTCGCTCCAAAGGTCTTACTCCTGCTTTATTTTGTTTTTTAAATTTTCTTTTTTTTTGCGGTACCGGGGATTGAACCCAGGGGCGTTCTACCTCTGCACTACGCCTCCAGCCCTATTTTTTATACTTTATTTTGAAACCGGGTCTCACGAAGTTGCGGAGGGCCTCACTAAGGGGAGAGAGAGAGAGAGAGAGAGACAGGGAGAGAGAGAAAGACAGAGAGAAAGAGAGACAGAGAGAGAGAGAGAGAGAGAGCTGAGGCTGGCCGCGAACCCGGATCCTCCGGTCTCCGCCTCCTAAAGTACTGGGATTACAGGCGTGCGCCACCACGCCCGGCTGTTTTTTAAATTTTCTAGAGTGTATGGTGCTTTGATAGCCTAGGGTCCTGGTGGACCTGGGGCAGAGCGGGCCAGTGGGGCTCAGCCAATTCCTAGAGGTTGCGAACCGCGCACCTTCTATACACGAGCGTACCGCGCGGCGCTCGGTGGGACTCGGCTGGCCCGGCCCGTACTGGACAACTGGGGCCCACCCTGCGGCCCAAGCCCCCTGAGACTATCCAGACCAGCCACCCGTGCCTTCCCACGAAGATGCCAGGCCCACTGTGCGGCCCCGCAGTAGGAAGCGTCCCCCGCCTCAGGATCTGCCACAGACCATTCAGCCGATGGCAGCTCTGCCCGTGCCGCTGCAAAACATCCTGGCATATCGCAGTCCGGCGCCGGTTTCCCACAACGTGGGAGCCGGGAGCCTTCGCTGGCTCCTGCCTCTGGGGGTGGGGCCACGGAGATGGTCCCAAAGTGTGGCCAGAGCCTCAGATGAACTGCCACCCATCCGCCCTCAGCACTTAGCTGCCTCGGCTCTGATCCCCGCGGCCACCCTGGCCTCCCACAGCCGGAGGTCACCTGAATCAGGTCCTTCCCTCCTCTGCTTACAGTCCTCCATGGCTCCCACCTCCCTCAGAGTCAAAGCGTCAAGTCCTAAACTGGGCATGGTGGCGCACACTTGTAATCCCAGTATTGGGAGGCTGAGACAGGAGGATCACGGGTTCACAGCCAGCCTCAGCTACTTGGCGAGGCCCTCCGCAACTTAGTGAGACCCTGTTTCAAAATAAAGAATTAAAAATAGGTCTGGGGGGCCAGGCGTGGTGGCGCACGCTTGTAATCCCAGTACTTTGGGAGGCGGAGACCGGAGGATCCGGGTTCGCAGCCAACCTCAGCTCTCTCTCTTTCTCTCCCTGTCTCTCTCGCTCTACTTAAGTGAGGCCTCCGCGACTTCATGAGACCCGGTTTCAAAATAAAGTATAAAAAATAGGGCCGGGGGTGTAGCGCGGAGGTAGAACGCCCCTGCGTTCAATCTCCAGTACCGCAAAAAAAAAAAAAATAGGTCTGGGGGTGTAGCTTGGAGGTAGAATGCCTCTGGGTTCAATCCCCAGTACCACACACACACAAAAAATCGCAAGTCCTCCCCGCAGTCAACAGGGCTCTACCTGGCCGTCCCTGCCCCCTCTCTCCTCCTCACTCTGCTCCAGCCACGAAGGCTCCTTGCTGTGCTTCCAACACGCCAGGCTCGGTCCTGCCCCAGGACCTTTGCATGGGCTGCGCCCTTGGCCTGCAGTTCCCTCCTGCACCTCTGCAGTGGGCACACCCTCCAGAGTCCCTGGCTGCCAGCCCCATGGCCGTTGCTCTCTCTGCCCTTCCCTGCTGGTCCCTGGCGCTCCTCTCATCTGCCCTGCAACCTGTTTAGCATCATCCTTGCTCATCAGCTGCTGGCAGTGCCCTCCCCCAGAGCTGGCTGGCTCCCTCGGTTCCCGGGATGCACCCGTGAGGGTCTGCGGACCCGCTGAAGCACAGTCCCCTGCAGCCTGGGACAGAGCCCCAGCCTGTGGGCTGTCTCTACACAAAGCCAAAGCCGCTCCCAGGTGCCCTCACGCCCTGGCACCGGCCCGGGCACCTGGGCCCTGAGGCTGGCCCCAACCCTCCAGTGCCAACATGCCGCAGCAGAAGGTGGGTGCAGGGGGCTCTGGCTAATCCCCCCGGTCGGTAATCCCCAGCCAACCGGCAAATCCTCCATGGGGTCTCGACCTGCCTGATCAGGTGCAGTGACAAGGCCGGGCCAGGTGACAGGACTGCCTCTCTCCTGCCTGCCCTGTGCAGCCTCTCCGGCCCCCTGGAGCCTCAGTTTCCTCATCTGTAAATACCCAGGCCTGTGGCCTCCTGGGGGCTAGCAGCCTTGCCAATTCCTGCTGGCTGACTCCTGGGGGCGCCCTGGGACTCCCTTTTTAGTGGTACTGGGGATTGAACCCAGGGGCATTCTACCTCCAAACTACACCCCCAGCTCTTTCAATTTTTTTGTTCTGACACAGGTCTGGCGAGGTTGCTGAGATCTTGCTAAGTTGCAGAGGCTGGCCCTGAACCTGCGATCCTCCTCTCTGGGCCTCCCAAGAACTGGAATGACAGGCATGCGCCACCACACCCAGATGCCCTGGGTTCCTTTTGAGAGGAAAACAAGAAAGTCACATGCCCAGAGCAGGCCCCAGATCAAGCCCCAAGCGCTGCCCAGGCCACCCCTGCACATGGTGCATCAGTGCACCCCACCAGGGAGCTCTGGCCCAGCCCAGCTCCCCCGCAGCCCGGCACCAGCTGCAGGGCTCAGCCCCAGACCCTCTGGGGGTCACGGCTAGGCCCCAGCACAGCTCCCGGGGACCGCTGCCCTCTCACCGGGCTCCTGCTAGCTTGTCGCCAGCGCAGGGCCTTGGCACTGGCCGTGGCAGTTACTTCTCGTCAGGTCTCAGCGTGGCGGGTCACCTCCCGCCCTGCCTGCCCCACTGACCACTGTCCCAGGGTGCTCTTTGGGGGCAGGGGCACACACTTCCTGTAGAGGAGCAGGGAATGAGTGTGTGTGGCTCTGTTTTAGCATGTGAGTGAACGGGCGAGGCCATGTGACTGATAAAACTTTATTGACACAAACCAGCGCAGACAAGATGGGGGCCACAGTCTGTGTACCCCTGACGTCAGACAAAAGGGGAAGGGACATATGAGGTGGGGGTGACAGAGGAAACGGTAGGAGGATGGTACTATTTTACAACAGGAGGTCTGGGAGGCCAGGAAGGAGATATTTGAGTAAAACCTTGAAGGCCCCGGGGCAGGGGGAGTGAGGTGGAGATGGGGAGGAGGAAAGGCAGGGCCCTGTGGCCTGCAGGGAGGACTTGGGCTTTGACCTGAGGTAGGTGGGAGCCACGGAGGGCTGTGGGCAGAGCAGGGACCTGAGCCAGTTCCTTTTGGAATGAGCTGCAGGGGCCCAGGAGGAGGCAGGACGGTAGGGAGGAGCTGAGGGCCCTGACCCAGGCAAGCGATGGATGGTGGGGCTGGGCCAGGTGGAGGCCGCAGAGGAGGAGGGCTGTGGGCAGATCCCGGGTCGGTTTTGAGGGCAAAGCTGACATAATTTGCCACCAGATTAGATGTGGGGGTTGGGGGAGGAATGAGGCCCCCGTTCCGAGGCCTCAGAGACAGGATGGCAGGGCCAGGTTGAGGGAAATGGCCCAGACCACAGCTCGGGCCAAAACCGGCGGGACAGATCGCTGGCCCCACGCTGGCCCAGTGGGCACCCTAAGCCCCCTGAGACCAGCAGGTGCCCGGTGGCCTTTTCTGGGCCAGGCCTTGGGAGCGAGGAGCCCTTCAAGTAACCAGATTCTGAACACCAGTGAGATATGGATGGCCTCCCATCAGATTGACCGAAATCACGGATCACCCATGGGGCTGGCGGTGCCGGGGAGACAGCTCCCACGGCCCGGCAGGGAAGCCCCGGCCTTCCCGAGAGTGGCTGAGTTCTCCAGTCGCTACATGGCTGGGACTCCAAGGGCCAGATGTCAGTGAGCACCCACAGACCACATCCACATCCACAGCAGGACCCCCGGTCAGCATGGATCCGGTAGAGCAGATGCGGCAGGCGGGCACACATCTTGCTGCCCGCCATTAAGCAGGAGATGTGGACATCGCCCATTGACAGACGGGGACACTGAGGCTCAGACAGGTGGAGGTGACCCGGCAGCAAGTGGCTGAGCGGGAGAGGGACCCAGGCAGTACAGCTGCAGGACTCGGGAACCTCAGGCTGTGCCTGGGGACATGCGTGGCTTTCACAACTGGGGAGCTCTGGCATGGAGTGGGGGGAGGCCAGGGACACTGCTCAGCACCCTGCAGTGCCCAGGACGGCCCCTTAAAATAAAGAATTTTCTAACCCCAAATACCAAAAGTGCTGAGACGGAAGCCTGGCGCGTGGAGCCACCTGTGAATGGATTCGTTTATAGGGCAGTGTAGGAAAAACATGGACAGTCACGACCCAGGCCCGACAGCCCTTCCATCAGGAGAAATGGACTCAGAAGGGAAGCTTCGTGAAATAATCAGCCAGCTGGCGCTGGAGTCGGATTTCTGTGACAGGCAGGGACGGCAGGTCCCTTATCCCCCAGCCCCCCCCACCTGCTCAGACCTGGCCACACTATCTGTCCCCAATCGGAGTGCAGAACCCCTGAAAACACAAATATCTGCATGTGTCCCGTGTGGCTTTCTTGTGGTCAGTGGGTCTCGACTACTTTGTCTCTGACCAGGCCTGAGGGCAGACGGCAAAGTCAAGGGCTGAGAAAGGGACCCGGGGTGCCTTGCTGGGCTCCTCCACCACGCCTGGTGCTGGCTGAGCCAGGGCACAAGGGGACAGCAAAGAAGGAGGGCACATGGCTCACAGGAATAAATGGGGTCATCTACCGCAGGCTCTGACAGCAGGGAGGAAGGAGGCCACGAGCGTCCTCCAGAGCCGGGGGGCCCTGTCCCCATCTCCAGACATTTCTCCAGCTGCTCGGCAGCACCCCATCTCCTCTCCTGCCTGCCAAGGAAGCTTCGGGAGGCTGGGGGGAAGGAGAATGGATGCCGGTGTGGGTGTCTACAGAGACTCCGCCACCCTGTCTGACTGGGGGGGGGGGGGAGCACGGGGTTTTGCAAATCCGGAAACTTCCTATCAGGGAGCTTGTGACCTCGACAGAGAAGGAACCGTTCCTACTCTGCGGGCTCTGCACACCGCCCCAGAGACACAGGCCAAGAGGTCACGCATGCAAAGGAGGGGTGCAGGAAGCCGGGGTGGGGGGCACAGCTCTCCAGAGAAAAGGAGTGAGGGTGTGGGGGAGACAGGGTGTCAGGCTTCTACCAAACATCATCATCCCTCAGACTCCGATTTTATAGGGTGGTAAACTGAGGCCCCGGAAGGTAAGGAATAGTCAGTGCCCCAGCAACCAGGGCTGGGGACTTCCAGAAAGAGAGATGACACGGAGCCAGGAGGTGGCCCCAAATCAGACCCCACCTCCACCCAACAGCCACTGCACTTCAAGACCATATGGGTGACCGCTGGTGGGGGCAAGGCCCAGAGGGTGCCACTCTCAAGATGGGCAGCCCAGGGGGTGGCTCTAGGCAGGGGGTCGCACCTGGGCAATGTCACCCCCCAGCCATGCAGGGCCCCCAGCAGAACGGGGGTACTCCAGCATCCCACACAGAGCAGCCCCTTGCCAACCAGAGCGAGTGGGATGTCCTCCGCAAGCAACCTCAGCAGGAGGCAGATCGTCCGCCCTGCTTCCAAGACGGGGTCCCCCGAGACGCGGGGACCCCACTGCCCCGCACGCCTCCAAAGGGGGCTTCTCCACCCAGACTCCCAGAACGAGGCCCCGCACCCACGCCCGCCCCAGCCGGCTGCCCCCCGGGACCCCGGCACGGGCGGGGCGCCGCCGCTCGCGGCCTGCGCGGGGCGTCCCGGCGCCCCCCGGCGCGCCCGCGGGTGGATCGCTCCGGCGCCGGCCTCGGTCCCCGCGCCCTGCGCGCCCGGGCGGGCCCACTGCGCCGCGGCGGGGGGCGCCGCCGGCCCATCCGCTCCCGGGCGCGCCGTTACCTGCCGCCGCCCCGCTCTCCGCCGCCCAGGCCGCCTCCGCGGGCGCGGCCCCCGCCTCGGCGCTCTCCGCCTCGTCCGGCACCTCCAGCTCCATGGCCGCGCGCTCCGGCGGCGGCGGGGCCCGAGGCTGCAGCCGAGCTCGGCCGCCGCCGCTGAACAACAAGCGCCGCCGGCCAGGGCGGAGGGCGGGGCGCCGCGCGCGGGGGCGGGCCCGGGGCGGGCCGGGCGTGACGTGCGGCGCAGGAAGCCAATCGGGGGCGGGGGCGGGGGCGGGGCCTCGCGCGACCCGGGCCCGAGCGCCACGAGCGCCCCCGCGCGCCCAGGGGTGGAAGGACGGTGCGGGGCCTTCAGGTAGTACTGTGAGGTTAGGGGTACATTGTAGACGACCCAGGTGAGGTGCACACCTGACGACCCGTTTATTGTCACACTACAAATCACGTTAATGTCCCGCTACTTACGTTACGTACTATGATGCTGACTTTTATTATTTTGTTTATATTATTAACGTTAGTATATTTTACTGTTAATAAAAATTTGAATAGTAGTGTTTATTTCTGCAAATATAAATAATAAATTTTATTATGTGATATTATTGCATAAATTACATATTTATAATCTATATACTATATAATATTCACATAAATGAATGTTGGCTTTTTTTTTTTTGCGGTACCGGGGATTGAACCCAGGGGCGTTCTACCTCCGCGCTACACCCCCGGCCCTATTTTTTATGCTTTATTTTGAAACCGGGTCTCACGAAGTTGCGGAGGGCCTCACTAGGTAGAGAGAAAGAGAGAGACAGGGAGAGAGAGAGAGAGAGAGAGCTAAGGCTGGCCACGAACCCAGATCCTCCGGTCTCCGCCTCCCAAAGTACTGGGATCACAAGTGTGCACCACCACGCCCGGCCGAATGTTTATATTTATATAAATAATATAAATATATGAAAATATAAAATATCAACATGCTTATATTTGCATGTTATATTTACATATGAACAATGAATTTATGTTATTCATATGATAATACTTGCATTTATATTTATATCAGTAATATAAGTAAAAAAATGTATAAATGTTTACAAATTTTTATTTGGGTACTATATATAATGCATTTGTACTAATATAATAATATTCATATATTTACATGAATAATGTAAATATAAGCAAACATAAATATGTATATAGTTGTATTTGTATATTTTATTTATATTAATCTAAGTTTATATTTTTCATATAACTAGTCATATATATTTTATATGAATTCTATAAATATATGCACATTTATGTTTGCATATTATGTTGAAAATATATAAACATATATATTGAATAATGATATTTAAATATGTGAACTTTTTCTGTGTGGTACTTGGGGTTGAACCCAGGGGTGTTCTACCCTAAAGCTACACCTCCAGCTCTTTTAATATTTATTTTGGCTTGGTATGGTGGTACACCCTTGTAATCCCAGTACTTGGGAAGCTGAGACGGGTTGATCACAGGTTCGTGGCCAGCCTCAGCAACTTAGTGAGGCCCTCCGCAACTTAGTGAGACCCTGTTTCAAACTAAAAAATAAAATGGCTGGGGTGTAGCTCACAGCACCAATAAATAAATAAATAAATAAATAAATAAATAAATAATAGGGCTGGGGGTAGAACTGAGAGGTAAAATGCCCCTGGGTTCTATCCCCAGTACCACAAAAAAATAAATAAAATATTTATTTTGAAATAGAGGCCCAGGCTGGCCTCAAACCTTTGATCTTCCTGTCTCAGCCTCCCAAGTATTGGGATTACAGGTTTCACCACTGCACCTGGCTGCATATGTAAATATTATATTGCAAAGACATAAATATCTAAAGCCGGGCATGGTGGCACAGGCTTGTAATCCCAGTACTTGGGAGGCTGAGACCGGAGGATCCAGGTTCGCGGCCAGCCTCAGCTACTTAGTGAGGCCCTCCACAACTTAGTGAGACCCTGTTTAAAAATAAAGAATAAAAAATGGGGCTGGGGATGTAGCTCAGAGTAGAACGCCCCTGGGTTCAATCCCCGGTACTGCCAAAAATAAAACAAAAATAAAAAATAGGGCTGGGGATGTAGTTCAGAGGTAGAATACTCCTGGGTTCAATCCCCAGTACCACCAAAACTAAATAAATAAATAAAATAAAACAAAATAGAATATAAAAGGGCTGGGATGTGAATCAGAGGTAGAACGCCCCTGGGTTCAGTTCCCAGTACCACACAAAAAAAGAGGAAAAGAAATAAAAAACAAACCCACAGCTGCTTAGGGCCTGTCGGTCACTTTCTTCCTTCCGGCTGGGAGGCGCAGCGGTTAGTGCTTGGCTGGCACGCACAGGGCCTGGGTCAAATCCCAGCACTGCAAAGAGAAAAGGAGGCCGGGCGTGGTGGCGCACGCTTGTAATCCCAGTACTTTGGGAGGCAGAGACCGGAGGATCCGGGTTCGCGGCCAGCCTCAGCTCTCTATCTCTCTCTCTCTCTCCCTCCGCAACTTCGTGAGACCCGGTTTCATCTTTCTCTCTCTCTCTCTCTCCCTCCGCAACTTCATGAGACCCGGTTTTAAAATAAAGTATAAAAAATAGGGCCAGGGGTGTAGCGCGGAGGTAGAACGCCTCTGGGTTCAATCCCCGGTACCGAAAAAAAAAAGAGAGAGAGAAAGGGAAAAGTTCTTGCCTGTTGCTCCAAATAACACAAGGCACACTGCTGTGGGTCAGTTCCATGGATAGTATTTAGAAACATGATGATAATATTCCTAAAGTATCCTTGTAGATTTATTAATAAGGCTGGGTGGTTATTAATTCCCAGACCGTGATCTGAATATTCATAAGTATCACTATGAGCAGTTTTACTCATTAGTAAAAGTTTCTGCTGAGGGATGGGTCTGGTCCCCATCTTGGGGGGAAGGAGCTGAAATTTTTTTTTTTTTTTGCGGTACCGGGGATTGAACCCAGGGGCTTCTACCTCCGCGCTACACCCCTGGCCCTATTTTTTATACTTTATTTTGAAACCGGGTCTCACTAAGTTGCGGAGGCCTCACTAAGTAGCTGAGGCTGGCCGCGAACCCGGATCCTCCTGTCTCAGCCTCCCAAGTACTGGGATTACAAGCGTGCGCCATCACGCCTGGCCTAGCTGAAATATTTTTACCCATGGCTGCCTGACTCTGGAGGCTGGGGCCGCCTGGCTGTCCAGGCAGCTGGAGAGGCTGGTGGGAGGCTGGCTTTGCGGTACCTGCAGATGGAGTGAGGGGTAGCCAGGAAGGCGGGGCGGGTCTCCACAAAACCCAGCCTCAAAAGATGCTCCTGAGCCGGGCCTGGTGGCGCACGCTTGTCATCCCAGTACTTGGGAGGCTGAGACAGGAAGATCTCAGGTTTGCGGCCAGCCTCAGCTACTTAGTGAGGCCCTTCGCAATTTAGTGAGACCCTGTTTCAAACTAAAAACTGAAATAGGGTTGGGGGTGTAGCTCGGAAGTAGAGCCCTGGGTTCCATCCCCGGTACCAAAAATAAATAAGTAAACAAATAAATAAAAAGATGCTCCTGAATGGGCATGGTGGTGCAAGCCTGTAATCCTAGCACTGGGGAGGCTGAAGCAGGAGGATCACAAGTTTGAGGCCGGCCTCAGCAACTTAGTGAGACCCTGTTGTAAAATAAAAAATAAAAGGGCTGGGGGTGTAGCTTGGGGGTAGACCACCCCCCAGGTTCAATCCCCAGTATAAAAAAAAAAAGTGCTACTACAGGACTGTCAAGGAGAGGGAGGACTGGCCAACAGGACCCAGGGGAGGGCAAAGGCAGCCCCATTAGTTGTGTTCAGTTAGAAGAAGCCAACCAGGCACGGGCACTGGAGACCCACAGACAGCCACACACAGCACGAGCCAAGCGCACACGGGAATATCACTCAGTCATGAAAAAGGAGGAAGATCTGACACGGGCTGCAACCCCGTGGGTGGACCTGGAGGAGGTGACATGGTGCCTAGTGAGAGAAGCGGACACGCAAGGCCACACGCTGCGAGACTGTGGAGGACAGTTTTAGAACACACACTGAGATTATAATCTTGGACCAAGCCGGGCGTGGTGGTGCACACTTGTAATCCCAGTACTTTGGGAGGCGGAGACCGGAGGATCCGGGTTCGCAGCCAGCCTCAGCTCGTGCACGCGCACTCTCTCTCTCTCCCTGTCTCTCTCTCTCTCTCTCTCTCTCTCTCTCTCTCTCTCTCTGTGTGTGTCTCTCTCTCTCTACTTAGTGAGGCCCTCTGCAACTTCGTGAGACCCGGTTTCAGAATAAAGTATAAAAAATAGGGCTGGGGGCGTAGCGCAGAGGTAGAACGCCCCTGAGTTCAATCCCCAGTACCGCAAAAAAAAATAAAATAAAATAATCTTGGACCAGCTCAGTTTGAACACAGTATTTGGCTGGGTGGGATCGCAGGCGGACACATTCCAAGGGACCCGGTGTAATCTCTAAGGTGCGGTCTTGATGTCCTCTCCACACAGTAATGTCTAATCCCTATTTCCTCCACGCTTGTCACATGTCTGCCTCACTGACCTTTATTGTAACTTATGACAATTGTTAGTTTCTGTTTGATTAACTTTTATGATGCCTTGTTTAAAGTTTCTATAAAAGTAAGTGCTGAGCCGGGTGTGGTGGCTCACGTTTGTCATCCCAGTACTTGGGAGGCTGAGCCAGGAGAATCACAGGTTTGAGGCCATCCTCAGCAACTTAGAGACCCTCAGCAATTTAGGGAAAGCTTGTTTCAAAATAAAATACAGGCCGGGCGTGGTGGCGCACGCTTGTAATCCCAGTACTTTGGGAGGCGGAGACCGGAGGATCCGGGTTCGTGGCCAGCCTCAGCTCTCTCTCTCTCTCCCTGTCTCTCTCTCTCTCTCTCTATACATAGTGAGGCCTTCTGTAACTTCGTGAGACCCGGTTTCAAAATAAAGTATAAAAATATAGGGCCGGGGGTGTAGCGCGGAGGTAGAACGCCCCTGGGTTCAATCCCCGGTAACAAAAAATAAATAAATAAATAAATAAATAAATAAATAAATAAATAAATAAAATAAAAATAAAATAAAATCCAAAAAGGGCTGGAGTGAGCCGGGCATGGTGGCACACGCTTGTATTCCCAGTACTTGGGAGGCTGAGACAGGAGGATCATAGGTTCACGGCCAGCCTCAGCTACTTAGTGAGACCCTGTTTTTGTTTTTTTGTTTTTTTGTTTTTTTGCGGTACTGGGGATTGAACCCAGGGGCATTCTACCTCCAAGCTACACCCCGGCCCTATTTTTTATCCTTTATTTTGAAACCGGGTCTCACGAAGTTGCGGAGGGCCTCTTAGTGAGACTCTGTTTAAAAAACACTTTAAAAAGCCGGTCGTGGTGGAGCACCCTTGTAATCCCAGTACTTGGGAGGCTGACACTGGAGGATCACAGGTTCGCAGCCAGCCTCAGCTACTTAGTGAGGCCCTCCGCAACTTAGTGAGACCCTGTTTCCAAATAAAGAATAAAAAATAGGGCCGGGGGCGTAGCTCGGAGGTAGAATGCCCCTGGGTTCCATCCCCAGTACCGCAAAAAAAGAACATTTTTTAAATTAAAAAGGGCAAGGGTGTTGCTTGGAGGTAGAATACCTTTGGGTTCAGTAACCAGCACCCTCCCCAAAAAAGGAGCATTCTTTGGACACCCGCTGCGGATAGAGCTGATTTGGCCCTGACACTGTCTAAACCAGCGTTCTCAGACCCTGGTCCCTGGAGCCTGCTGCAAAAGCAGGGTCCCCAGGCTCGTCCCCACCTCCTGCAACAGGAACTGGCCTGAGCCTGGAGCCACATTCTGGGTGTTCGCGAGCCCCACCCGGGCAATTCGGAGGCCAGAGAACCCCAGAACCGCTGGCTTCCTGTTTCTGGGAGGGTGGGGTTCCAGCGTGATGCCAATAGCCAGAAGGAAGCAAATTTTAAAAAAACAGAAACTGGAAAATCAAGAAGCGACATCAAAGGCGTGATTTAGACATGCGGAAGTAAGCGTCAATCCGTTAAAAAGGTTAATGGGAGCAGGGCGCAGTGGCGCACGCCTGAGATTCCAGTACTTGGGAGGCTGAGACAGGAGGATTGCAGATTGGAGGCCAGCCTCAGCAATTTAGCGAGACCCTCAGCAACTTAGCGAGACCCTTGCTCAAAATAAAAAAATAAAGCCAGGTGTGGTGGCACACGCTTGTCATCCCAGGACTTGGGAGGAGGAGACTGGAGGATCCGGGTTCGCAGCCAGCCTCAGCTACTTAGTGAGGCCCTCCGCAACTTCGTGAGACCTGGTTTAAAAATAAAGTACAAAAAAATAGGGCTGGAGGTGTAGCTCGGAGGTAGAATGCCCCTAAGTTCAATCCCCAGTATTGCTAAATAAATAGATATATAAATATAAGAATAAAATAACATGCATGTGTGTAGCCAAGCGTGGTGGCGCACGCTTGTAATCCCAGCACTTGGGAGACTGAGACAGGAGGATCAAAGGTTTGAATCTGACCTCAGCAACTTAGCGAGGCCCTCGGCCACTTAGTGAGACCCTGTTTCCAAATAGGAAATAAAATCAGGCTGGGGGGTGTAGCTCAGAGGTAGAATGCTTCTGGGTTCAATCCCCCAGTGCCACAAAAAAAAAAAAAAGCACGTGTGTCTACCTTTAGTTAAAAGTTAAAGGAACCCTGGCTCCGGGTGCAGGGGCAGGAGGACGGCAGCCTGGAGAGGCAGCGGCGCGGTCCCCTCGCTCCTTCGGGCTCCCTGCTAGGTCCGCGGGTTTTGCAGGTGAAAACTGAGGCTGCGGGCAGCGGCTTGGTCTCCGGCGCCCCCTTGTGGCCATGGAGGTCATGACCATCAGCAGGGTCCCGTCCGCCAGCCTCCCCTCCTGCCATTCGTTCATCATTCATTCATTCATCCATCCATCCATCCATCCATCCATCCATCCATCCATCCATTTCATTCATTCCAAAAATGTATTGAGCGCCTGCTGTGTACCCTGCGCTGTTCTAGGCCATATAGACGATGCAAAGGTTGCGCACATCAAAATCCCTGATCTCGAAGATAGCAAACAAGGTATTTCAAAGGCTAAATGCTTATAAATAGCAAGGTGGCCTATGCCTCTCATTCCCGCCACACAGGAGGCTGAAGCTGGAGGAGGGCAGGTTCGAAGCCTGCCTAGGTAACTTAGCAAGACCCTGTATCAAAATAATAATTTAAAAAGGGCTAGATGGGCATGGTGGTGCACATTTGTAATACTAGTCCTTGGGAGGCTGAGACAAGAGACTCACAGGTTTGAGGCCAGCCTCAACAACTTTGTGAGACCCTCAGCAACTTAGTGAGACCCTATTTCAAAATAGAAAACAAAATAGGGCTGGGGGTTTACCTTGGAGGTAGAACGCCCCTGGGTTCAGCCTCCAGTATGTTTAATATATAAAATATTTTTATAGCCGGGTGTGGTGGCACACACCTGTAATCCCTGTACTTGGGAGGCTGAGACAGGAGGATACGGGTTCACAGCCAGCCTCAGCTACTTAGTGAGGCCCTCCACAATCTAGTGAGATCCTGTTTCAAAATAAAGGATAAAAATTAGGGCTGGGGGTGTAGCTCAGAGGCTGAATGACCCTGGGTTCAATTCCTAGTACCAAAAGAATAATAAAGTAGAATAAAATATTTTATTTAGATATATACTGAACATTTTTAAACAATAACAAACAATAATATAAATAAGACAGAAAAGACCAGGCTCCAAAATTCTTATGTATTAAGTACCTGTTCTGGAACAATCTAATAGAACTATTATGAAAGCCAATCTAAATTGAAATCTTTTTTTGTATATGTGTGGTACTGGGGATTGAACCCAGGGGCATTCTACCTCTGAGCTACACCCCTAGCCCTATTTATTTTTATTTTGAAACTAGTTTGGTGAGAGTCTCACTACTTGCTGAAGCTGTCCTTGAACCTGCGGTCCTCCTGTCTCAGCCTCCCAAGTACTGGGATTACAGGTATGTGCCACCATGCCAGGCTTTTAAATTGAAATCTTTATTTTTGTTTCGTACTGTGGCATTTTACCTCAGAGCTCCACCCCGGGCCCTTTTAATTTAATTTATTTTATTATTATTATTTTTGTGTGTGTGGTACTGGGGATGGAACTCAGGGACCTTCTACCCGCAGCTACACCCCCAGCCCTATTTTATTTTTTATTTGGAAACAGGGTCTCACTAAGTTGCTGGGAGCCTCACTAAGTAGCTGAGGCTGGCCCCAAACCTGCGATCCTCCTGTCTCAGCCTCCCAAGTACTGTGGGATGACAGGCGTGCGCCACCACGCCCGGCTTAATTTTTTTATTTTGAAACAGTCTCTCGCAAAATTGCTGAGGCTGACCTCAAACCTGGGATCCTCCTGTCTCAGCCTCCCAAGTGCTGGGATGACAGGCGTGCACCCCCGCACGAGGCTCCCCTGTTTTCCGGAGGGGGCAGAGAGGAGACTGGGGCGGGTGGACGCGCTCTGCCCGGGATCCAGTGGTTCTCGCAGAGGAGCAGAACTTCCCTGCAGATCGGCGGGGCGGGGAGGAGCCGGCCCTGCCACAATCCGGGCGGGACGGCGCACCTGGCAGGAGACCCATGGGTGCCCAGGCTGGGCCCTTCCGGCTGCGGCTGCGGCGGGTGGTGGGGACAGGAGCCAAGAGGTGTGGCCCATTCATCCCTGTGCGCGACCAGCGGGTGTTTCCTGAGCGCCTACTGCGTACCGCCGTCGTCGATGGTGCACAGTGCGGGCACCGGTAGGACTCGTGTCCCGGCCTCTGGGCTGGCAGGGGTTAAGGCCGGCGGCTCCCACGTGAGAGCCCCTTGCGACACAGCCACACGCCCAGACAGCCTGCTGGTGGCCTCTGCCACACGCACCCATCTCCCGTGCCGGTCACCTGGCTCCCCCTGGCAAGGGCCCTGCTAACCTGCTGCTCCAGCCGCGAGGGAGGAGAATCGGGGGACAGAGAGGCCACCTGGGGCCCCTGCCCCGCGCCCCTGTCCGGCCAGCACCCGCGCCCCTGCCGCCTGCCCCGAGCACCCCAGCCTGCGACACAGGTCAGTCCCGCCCCGCTGCTACCCCCAGAGCCGTGTCTGAACGGGGGCCCCCAGCCCCAGGTCCCAGGACCCCAAGCTGCCTCCTCCGGGTCCCCAGAAGCCGGAAGCCACCCTCTTCTGTGGCCGACGCGGCTCCTTGGGGACTGGCTGCGGTCCTGCCCCTGGCACTCTGCCCAGGACGCCCTTAAAAGGGTCATTGTTGGGCCAGGTGGAGGGGGCGGGAGTGCATGAGGAGACACAGGTGGGTCTCTGATCCCCCAAGGTGTGGGGGGAGGGCCGTCTGTCCCCACGGAGGCCCAGGCAGAGGCAGTGAGGTGGCCGCCGCCCTGCCAGTCCCAGGCCTACTGGAACTTCTTAGAAGACCGCCGAAGCCAGGCACGGTGGCGCACGCCTGTCATCCCAGACTTGGGAGGCTGAGACAGGAGGATTGCAGGTTGAGGCCAGCCTCAGCAACCTAGCAAGAACCTGTTTCAAAAGAAAAAATAAAACGGGCAGGGGGTGTAGTTTGGAGAGAAAATGCCCCTGGGTGCCATCCCCAGTAATAAATAAAGACAGAGCCCCCCCGGCTTGCGGAGGACGCAGCCGCGCCACCCTGCTCTGGTGGACAGAGGCGCGGAGGAAGGGGCGCAGGTGTGGGGTCCTGCTGCGGGAACCTCACTCCTCCGAGGGAGCAGAATCTCCCAGCAGGGGGATCCTGCAGGATGGCGGGGGGGGGGGGGCAGCTGCGAATCGGAGGGATGGACAACAGGCTCCTGCACTTGGAGGGGACAGGGCTGGGGTGACACGAGCTTTTTCTGGGTCACTTGCTTCAAAACCGGGAGGACAAAGGGAGAGGCCTGGAGAGGGGTGTCCGATTACACCGCAGGTCTCTGTCCACGACCAGCAGGCCCTCTGGGGCACAGAGCCCCGGTCCTTGGCTACACAGCGGGCCTGGTACCTGGGGTCCCCCCAAGACATTGTGGCCACAGGATGCTTGAGGTCTGGGGAGCGTAGGGGTGTGGGGGGACACAGCTCGGTGTGCATCCACCCTGCCTGGGCTCTGCGGAGGAAACCGACCCACAGCTGCATCGCTACGCTCCGGCCCCTCTTCCTACCTGGCCTCAGTTTCCAGCTCTGTCCTGTGGGATCCTAAGATTATCCCAAGGCTGCAAAGAGCAGCAGGTCATAGAGTAGCAGTTGAGCTGGGCGTGGTGGCGCACGCTTGTCATCCCAGTACTCGGGAGGCTGAGACAGGAGGATCGCAGGTTCGCGGCCAGCCTCAGCTACTTAGTGAGGCCCTCTGCAACTTAGTGAGACCCTGTTTCAAAATAAAGAATAAAAAATAGGGCTGGGGGTGAAGCTCAGGGGTAGAATGCCCCTGGGTAAAATCCCCAGTACCGCAAAAACAGAAAAGAAAAAAATAGAGTAGCAGTTACTTGGTCACTCAGTGCTGGGATGAGACGTCCCACCCCGAGCACAAGGCCGGCCGGGCATAGTGGTGCACACGCCTGTGGTCCCAGGACTTGGGAGGCTGAGACAGGAGGATGGCAGGTTTGAGGCCAGCCTCAGCAACTTAGCAAGACCCTGTTTCAAAATAAAAATAAAGAGCCGGGCATGGTGGTGCACACTTGTAATCCCAGTACTTGGGAGGCTGAGACAGGAGGATCGCACGTTCGTGGCCAGCCTCAGCTACTTAGTGAGGCCCTCCGCAACTTTGTGAGAACCGGTTTCAAAATAAAGTATAAAAAATAGGGCCGGAGGTAGAACGCCCCTGGGTTCAATCCCCAGTACCGCAAAAAAAAAAAAAGAATAAAAAAAGAATAAAAAATAGGGCTGGGGGTGTAGCTGAGAGGTAGAATGTCCCTGGGTTCATCCCCAGTACCACACACACACAAATAAAAAATAAATAAATAAATAAATATAAAATAGGGGAAGCAGAGACAGGAAGTTTGCAGGTTCGCAGCCAGCCTCAGCTACTTAGTGCAACCCTGTTTCAAAATAAAGAATAAAAAATAGAGCTGGGGGTGTAGCTTAGAGGTAGAACGCCCCTGGATTCAATCCCCAGGACCACAAAAAAAAAAAAAAAAAAAAAAAGAATTGCAGGCCAGTCCCTTAGTCCCGGCCAGTTCCCTGTTTCGCAGAGGACGCACCCCTGCACAGAGAGGGCAGCCACTTACTCAAGGCTGCACAGTACAGGGGAAACGTCAGGCGGACGGAGTCGAAGCGCCTCGTGCGGGCGTTCGGGGGCGGGTCTGTGCCCACCCGGCCCGGCGCACCCCGCTTGCTCGGGGCTTCCGTGTGGTCTGAGCCGGGGAAAGTCCAGGGCAGGGAGTCTGGGCTCCTGTCCTTCCTCCTGGGCCTGGCCGGGCGCCAGGGGAGCCATGTTTGCCCAGGGTGGAGCCTGACACCTTTGGAATGGGCCAAGGTTGGAGACACCAGGGAGTGAACTGGCATTTATCAAGCACTTACTGTATACCAGGTGCGTAGTGAGCGGGTCTGGGGGTGTAGTGGTGAGGGAGACAGGCCAGACCCCTGCTCTCGTGGGGAGGAGACAGACGAGAAACCAAACACTCAAGAAGTAAACAAACTACATCAGAAATTGTGTCAGGGGTTGATGTGTTTTGTATTTCTATTTTTTATTTATTTATTTATTTTGTGGCACTGGGGATTGAACCCAGGGGCATTCTATCTCCGAGCTACACCCCCAGCTCTATTTTATTTTTATTTTGAAACAGGGTCTCGCTAGGTTGATGAGAGTCTCACTACTTCCTGAGGCTGTCCTCGAACCTGTGATCTTCCTGTCTCAGCCTCCCAAATAGTAGGATTACAAGCATGTACCACCATGCCTGGCTATTTTATTTTATTTATTTATTTATTTATTTTGCAGTGCTGAGCATGGGACCCAGGCCCTCCTGCATGCTAGACAAGCGCAACCACTGAGAATCACCCCCAGCCCTATAATTTTATTTTATTTATTTCTTTTTGTGGTAGTGGGTATTATATTCAGGTGCATTCTACCCCCCAAGCTACACCCCAGCTCTTTATATTTTTCTTTTTTTTTTTTTTTGCGGTACCGGGGATTGAACCCAGGGGCATTCTACCTCCAGGCTACACCCTGAGCCCTATTTTTATTCTTTATTTTGAAACAGGGTCTCACGAAGTTGTGGAGGCCTCACTAAGTAACTGAGGCTGGCCGCAAACTCGGATCCTCTGGTCTCAGCCTCCCAAGTACTGGGATTACAAGCGTGCGCCACCACGCCCAGCTAGCCCTTTATATTTTTATTTTATTCATTTATTTATTTTTGTGGTACTGGGGATTGAACCCAGGGGCATTCTATCTCTGAGCTACACCCCAGACCTATTTTATTTTATTTATTCAATTTTTTTGGGCACTGGGGATTGAACCCAAGGGCATTCTACCTCTGAGCTACACCCCCAGCCCTATTTTTTATTTTTTATTTTGAAACAGGGTCTCACTACGTTGCGGAGGGCCTCACTAAATAGCTGAGGCTGGCCGCGAACCCAGATCCTCCGGTCTCAGCCTCCCAAGTACTGGGATTACAAGCGTGCGCCACCATGCCTGGATTGTCTTTTATTTTGAAACAGGGTCTCACTAAATTGTGGAGGCTGGCTGCGATCCTGTGATCCTCCTGTCTCAGCCTCCCAAGTACTAGGATTGCAAGCATGCGCCACCACACCCGGTTTATATTTTTTATTTTGAACCGGGGTCTCACTGAGTTGCCAAGGCTGGCCTTGAGCCTGTGATCTTCCTGTCTCAGCCTCCCAAGTACTGGGATGACAAGCGTGCGCCACCACGCCCAGCTTAGCCCTATTATTTTAAATTAAAAGGTGGGGTCACTCATTGAGAGGGTGATATTTGAGCAAAGACTTGAAGGACCGGAGCAGTTGGTCAATCCCACATCCAGGGGAGGGTGTTTCAGGTAGAGCAAGCAGCCGGTGCAAAGATCCTGGGGCAGATCTGAGCCTAGTGTGATGGAGGTACAGCAAGGAGAGGGACTCCGAGGCTGGAGCAGAGGCCACGGGGGCAGAGAGGGAGGAGCGAGGCAGGGAGGGGCCAGGGCAGGTCCCGCGGGGCTCTGTGTGCGACAGGGAGGACTTGGCTTGGACCCTGAGGGAGGTGGGAGCCATGGAGAGCTGTGGGCAGAGGAGGGAGAGACCTGACTCAGGTGCTCAGGGCGCCCTCTGGTGGCTGCTCCGAGGAGTCCCAGGTAGGGCGGGAGGCAGGGCGCTGGTGTGTGGGATGAGGAAAGATGGGGGCATGTTAGGTGAGAAGGTCAGGTTGCTGGGCAGGTAGCTGGAGACCTCTGAGGGGGACTCTCGACAGTCGACACGAAGCCTTTTGTGTGTGTGTGTGGTGCTGGGAATGGAACCCGGGGCATTCTACTTCCGAGCTACACCCCAGCCCTAGTTTATTCCTTTATTTTTATTTTTATTTATTTATTTTTGCGGTACTGGGGATTGAACCCAGGGGCATTCTACCTCTGAGCTACACCCCCAGCCCTATTTTTTATTCTTTCTTTCTTTATCATTGTGTGTGTGTGTGTGTGTGTGTGTGTGTGTGTGTTACCAGGGATTGAACCCAGGGGCATTCTACCTCTGGGCTACAGCCCCAGCCCTATTTTTTATTCTTCATTTTGAAACAGGATCTCACTAAGTTGCAGAGGGCCTCACTAAGTAGCTGAGGCTGGCCGCGAACCTGCGATCCTCCGGTCTCAGCCTCCCGAGTACTGGGATGACAAGCGTGCTCCACCACGCCTGGCTTTCACAGGAGAATTTAAAACACACACAGAGGCATCAAGAAAGCCGAAATGTATAGCCGGGCGTGGTGGCAGTGCTTGGGAGGCTGAGACAGAAGGATCAGAGGTTCGAGGCCAGCCTCAGCAACTTAGGGAGACCCTCAGCAACTTAGACCCTGTTTCAAATAAAAATAGGGCTGGGGGTGCAACTTAGAGGTAGGGTGATCCTGGGTTCAATCCCTAGTACCCTCAAATAAATAAATAAATAGGGATAGGGGTGTAGCTTAGAGGTAGGGTGCCCCTGGGTTCAATCCCTAGTACCCACCAAAATGAATAAATAAATAAATAGGGCTGGGGGTGTAGCTCAGAGTGAGAACACCCTGGGGTCAATCTCCAGTAGTGCGCACACACACACACACACACACACACTCACACACACACTCACACACACGACACTGATGTGTCTCCGGACCCTTGGTCCAGGGTGCGACCTCCCCAGGTGCCCTGGCCCCCTCCAAACCTTGCAGGTCTCCCTGACCCCTCAGCTCCGTGTCGTCATGGGATAGCTCCTGCGGAGGGGCGATCTACAAAACACCTGCCCCAGTCCCCAGCAATGAGGTCACAGGAAAAACAGACACGAGGAAAAGCTGCGCTGGGGACCCCGGCATTTTCTAAGGCGCTTTTGGGGGGGCCAGCGCCTCCTGGGGTTGCAGTGCCGGCGCCCGCCAGCAGGGGGCAGTGCCGAGGCGCCCCGGGGCACGCAGCGGTGCAGGAGGAGGCTTCCCTCCAGAGATACCTCGGGGATCATCCTACCTGGCGCCTTCCGAGCGCGGGTGGGGAAACTGAGGCCCGGGGAGGCCCGGGGCTGGGCTGCGGTTTCTCAGTGAGCTGTGGTCACCAGGAGGGGACACCAGGCGGGACACTGAGCCGGGCTTGGGGCCTTCGCTGAGGAGGCTGGGGTCACATCTGTGCCCTAACCGGTTTGACCGGAAGCCAAGAACGCCCGGAGCAACCGGTTGCGGACGCTGGCTCATTCTTTCAGTATTTATTGAGCTCCCACTGTGTACCCAGTGCTGTAGGGCTGGAGCAGATCCTGAAGAGAGGGACCTAGCCCCCTGCCTATGGTCTGCGGACCTTGCCCAGGGTCTCCTCCGGTCCAGAGGCACCGAAGAGGACCGCCCAGCCAGCCCCGGCGCTGCAGAGACGCAGCCCAGTGAATAAATGCCCCGCAGGACGGGGGCCTCATTACCGTGCAGCCCACCGGCTGCTGCCGCTTCTCCTTCTCCTCCTCCTCCTCCTCCTCCGCCTCCTCCTCCTCC
>PVJS01034269.1:0-21673 GCA_004027185.1 Glis glis | reverse complement strand
TACGCCCCCGGCCCTATTTTTTATACTTTATTTTGAAACCGGGTCTCACGAAGTTGCGGAGGGCCTCACTAAGGAGGGAGAGAGAGAGAAAGAGAGAGAGAGAGAGAGAGAGAGAAAGAGCTGAGGCTGCCCGCGAACCCGGATCCTCCGGTCTCCGCCTCCCAAAGTACTGGGATTACAAGTGTGCGCCACCACGCCCGGCTTATAATCCTTTTTTTGTTTAATTATATGCAAAAGCTAGTGAGGTGAATTTTAATTTATTAGCTTTATTTGTGAAGTTGTTTTCACACTATAAAAGTCATGCTAGCTTGAAGTGGGGGTGGGAGGGTTTTTCTGTTTGAGGTTCCAGAATTTAAAATATGTGGATTGAGCCGGGCGTGATGGTGTATGCCTGTAATCCCAGAACTTGGAAGGCTGACATAGGAGGATCGCAGGTTCGAGGACAGCCTTGGCAAGTAGTGAGACTCTGATCAACCTAGGGAGATCCTATTTCAAAATTAAAAATAAAATAAAATAGGGCCAGGGTGTAGCTCAGAGGTAGAATGCTGCTGGGTTCAATCCCGAGTACCACACACACACACACACACACACACATACACACACACACACACCACAAATGTGGATTGGCTGATAAGGAGAATTTATGAAAAACTACAGCTAACATCATATTTGATAGTAAAGTATTGTATGTTTTTGCCTAAAGATTATAAACAAGTAGATGTAAACAATGCTTTATCAACTGCTCTTCAGTACTGAACTAGAGATCTTAGCCAGTGAAATATGGCAAATAATAAAGGGAGGGAAAATTAGAAATGAAGAAGAAAAGGTATCTATTCACAGATAACATTATTTACATAGAAAATTCTAAGGAATCTATAAGTAACTACTAGAACTAAAAAGTAAGTCAGCGAGGTTACAGGATATGAGATCAATATTCAAAAATCAATGGAAGGGGCTGGGCGTGGTGGCGCACGCTTGTAATCCCAGTACTTTGGGAGGCAGAGACCGGAGGATCCGGGTTCGCTGCCAGCCTCAGCTCTCTCTCTCTCTCTCCCCCTCCCTCCCTCCCTCCCTCCCTCCCTGTCTCTCTCTCTCTCTACTTAGTGAGACCCTCTGCAACTTCATGAGACCCGATTTCAAAATAAAGTATAAAAAATAAGGCCGGGGGTATAGCGCAGAGGTAGAACGCCCCTGGGTTCAATCCCCGGTACCGCAAAAAAAAATCAATGGAAGGAAAGGCTACTTACTACAAAGGCTAAGCAGAAAAAAGTCCAAGATGAGCTTGAAACACCTTGTTGCATCAGAAAATAAGTGCACAAAGGGCAATACAACACAAGCACTAATTTGAGGAGGCTTTCACAAGCCAAATCTGGGACAATTTGAGCATCAAAATAAATGGTAGTAGCCGGGTGTTGGTGGCGCTTACTTGTAATCCCAGTACTTGGGAGGCTGAGACCAGAGGATTGCAGGTTTGCGGCCCACCTCAGCTACTTAATGAGGCCCTCCGCAACTTAGTGAGACCCTGTTTCAAAATAAATAATAAAAAATAGGGCTGGGGGTGTAGCACGGAAGTAGAATGCCCCTGGGTTCAATCTCCAGTACTGCAATAAATAAATAAATAAAAATAAATGGTAGTAATAGATTTTTCACCCACTAAAATAAGAATCCATGAGTTCATACTAATAAAAATAGGTGGGAGAAAAGGGAAAGCTTTTCCTTACAGTAGATATATATTAATATATATATTAAAAGAATGATGGAATTAAAATATCTAATGGATGCTAAACTGGTATGTGAAATTTTAATGAGGAACAGGACAGTTACATTGTCTCAAAGTACTCCCCACATATTACTTATTAATGACAAGTGGGAAAATAGTAACTACAATAAATAAACCTGGTAAACATACCATAGCCAAGGAACAACAACACCAATATTGTGACAAAATGACATCAATTTATATTTGATATGATGCACTGAGAAAGACACAACATCTATTCTTTTTTTTTTTTGTTGTGGTATCGGGGATTGAACCCAGGGGCGTTCTGCCTCCACGCTACACCCCCGGCCCTATTTTTTTATACTTTGTTTTGAAACCGGGTCTCACGAAGTTGCAGAGGGCCTCGTTAGGTAGAGAGAGGGAGAGAGAGAGAAAGAGAGAGAGAGAGAGAGAGAGAGCTGAGGCTGGCCGCAAACCCGGATCCTCCGGTCTCCGCCTCCCAAAGTACTGGGATTACAAGCGTGTGTCACCACGCCCGGCTCTGTAAATTTGATATTATATCAAGATGAAAAGTTACAAACAAAGGTTATATATGTGCAGATTGGAATAGGACCTCTCTAACCATTTTTCCTGGGCTCCTTCAGTGATCTGGCATTTTGAAAAATATGCCTACTTTCTACTGATAATACTAAATAACTCTATACATAGCCCCATTCACCACTGTAGCTGCTATTTCTCTTTGTAACTAAGAGTATATATAGCTTATTTATATATCAAATGAACCCAGAGAGGCCAAGAATTGTGGGACTGATCTGGAATGCAGCTTAAATTTGCCTACACTAGTTCTATATCAAGACCACAAAGCTCACTGGAACTTGACATGGGGCTCTTAAATGTTGCTTCTTGTCTGTTAAAAATTCTCTCTTTTTTTTTTTTTTGCGGTACCTGGGATTGAACGCAGGGGCGTTCTACGTTCGCGCTACGACCCCGGCCCTATTTTTTTTTTTATACTTTATTTTGAAACCGGGTCTCACGAAGTTGTGGAGGGCCTCACTAAGTAGAGAGGGAGAGAGAGACAGGGAGACAGAGAGAGAGACAGGGAGAGAGGGAGAGAGTGCGCACGCGTGCGCGAGCTGAAGCGGGCGCGAGCTGAGGCTAGCCACGAACCCGGATCCTCCGGTCTCCGCCTCCCAAAGTACTGGGACTACAAGCGTGCACCACCACGCCTGGCCTGTTAAAAATTCTAAATGCCAGCCACGTGTAGTGGTGCACACTTGTATTCCCAGTACTTGGGAGTCTGAGACAGGAGGATCTCAGGTTCAAGGTCAGCCTCAGCAAATAGACTCTCATCAACCTAGTGAGACCCTGTTTCAAAATAAAACTAAAATAGGTCTGGAAGTGTAGCTCGGAGGTAGAATCCCCTGGGTTCAATCCCTGGTCACACACACACACACACACACACACACTCTGTCTGTCTCTGTCTCTGTCTCTCTCTCTCTCATGCCAACTTTGGGCAGCCAGAGATTTGTGAGGCCTAAGAAATATCCAGGTACTTGGTGGCCCACAGCATGAGTTATTGAAATACATACCTGTGTAGAAAGAGATGAATATCCTTAAGCTTCTGTATTGTGTTATGGAAGATGTCAATAAAAATATTTGTAAACTGAATTCTAAAGTCATCTGAGCACCTATTTGTAGAAGACTTTAAAGTTACTTCCCTGACTTATCAATTGGATTATACAGGTTGAACCAAATCCCCTTGGGAATCAAGGTGTGCATGTATGTGTGTGTTGTGTTTTAAGTATACCTACTTTTGCCCGTCTTATTTTGATCATAGTGGAGCTGTGCTGGCAGAACCTTCTTGAGCTCTAAGATACTTTAGACTTCTATTTCTAACCTTTAACCTGACTTTCAGCTGTTCCAGAGTTTTGTTTCTGAAAAAGCCCCATGGGGGGTATAGTAGTAAGGAGGAATTTAAGCTTCTAAAATTTATTATTATCACTCTTATTTTTGTGGTACTGGGGGTTGAACTCAGGAGCATTCGACCACTGAACTACACTGCCAGCCCTTTCTATTTTTTTATTTTGAAACAGGGTCTTGCTGAGTCTAAGTTGCTGAGGCTGGTCTTGAACCTGAGATCCTCCTGTTTCAGCTTCCCAAGTACTGGGATCACAGGTGTGCACCACCACTCTTGGCTTAAAATTTATTATTATAGTAAACAAGTTACTTTATTTTAAATACACATAATATATAAAATAAAACATATATTATTTAAGCACCATGGTTTCAGAGACTACTCCATAACATTTTATATGCCAAAACTTTGAAACATGCATGTTATTACATAGCTGTTTGAGTATATAGGAGTATAGTTTTCATTTTATTTTATTTATTTTTTTGTGGTACTGGGGATTGAACCCAGAGGCATTCTCCCTCTGAGCTATACCCCAGCCCTATTTTATTTTGAAACAGGGTCTCGCTAGGTTGATAAGTACTTCTAATCCCAGTACTTGCTGAGGCTGTCCTTGAACCTGTGATCCTCCTGTCTCAGCCTCCCAAGTACTGGGATTACAAGCATGTGCCACTATGCCTGACATATTTTCATTTTAGATTTTTAATTGAATAATGAGAAAACATATCCACCTTTTACTCTTACCTCATCTTCCCTTCCCTACTATAAAAATAGTGCTAAACAAAGTTGACAAGACTTAGCTTCTACATTCAGAATAAATGACTTTCCACCTTTTGTACATTTGTTTGCTTCCTTTGTTGCACATGCTCCCCTCTATCCCACAAAAGCTTTATGGATAAAGCCTTAATTAGAGGTACCTCAGGTCTTCTTGCTCCCCCAATAGTGGGCGTGGTTTCTCTCTCAGAATGTTTGAAGGCTATTATTTCTTGATTCTTTCCATCCTCAGGATGGGTAGACTAGGCAGCATTTAATAGTTTGTGAGCTAGTTTGAAATGAACTGGGTTTTCACCTGGTGAGTTTGCCCTTGCCCTATTGCTGCATATTCTCTTCATCTGGAGGTTGGAGGGTTGGTCTTAGGTGTTGTACAATAAGGCTCAATCTTCATGACAAGTTATCATGGGCCCTAATGGATTGTACATATGGATTCAGATAACAAGAAAGTATTTTTGTTCTAAATTCTTTTTTACTGCATTGTAATTTATTCTTCTGACTAGAACATAAAGAGTCAGACAGGCATACTTTAAATAATTCTACACAGGAGGCCAAAAAAGTAGATAGAGATTTATCTTTTCCTACCATCAACAACTTCATCATAATAATTTGCATGTATATAAAAACACTCAAAGACACCAGGAACTTTATGGGCATAATTTTTTATTAACATGGTATCCCTGAGAGGCAGATTAGGTATGAACATTATTCTGCTTTACAGAAAGGATAACAGGTAGGTTGACTTACAAGACATCTGGAACCAGAATTAGTATCTATTGGTATGCCAACCAATGCTTTTTCCAAGACTATACCTAGCTATATTAAGGATAATTAATAATCTTTCATTTTTCTTGACATTATAGCACACTTCCTAAACCATCTCAGATCCTGAGGCACTCCTTTAGATTGGTGTTTCTTGTGACTTCCTGTCTGCTTAGGCAACATAATTAAGATGCCATCTTTCCTTAATTGCTAATGAATGGCAGGTGGTTTTGTGTACTAGGATTCCTCAACACCAGAATTCTAATGATAAACTCTCCTCTAACAAGTAAGCTATGAATTATAGAATATTCTATCTCTCTTCTGCTCTCCCAGATCTCATTCCAGCCACAGGGTTCTAATTAAATATGAATGTGAAACAGTTGTTTATCCCAGGTCTTGGCCATCTGGCCAGGTTCATCTTTCCTTTGACCAGCCCATAAAAGTATTTTCAGCAGATATTAGTTTCTGATCTTTATGTCCAAATGAAATTGCTCATTCTTTTCCAGTACCAGCCAGCCGTTTCCTTATCGATAAGTACAGCAGAGTGCCTGATTTTCTGCAAACGATAGGTGGACCACCTTGTGGTCTCCCTCCGGCACTCCTCAGCTAAGGCCATTCTCTGTCTTCTGAAGAGCCCATATCATACTTTGTCAAGCTTTTGCTGCTCCAAGCTGTATCTAACCTTCCTTATAGTCTATTCTTTGCCCTTTGCTCCCCCATTTTCCCATTTCTCAACCAGCCAGCACTCAATTTTGCAGCTAGTTTTGGAAAGTTCATCCCACCCTAATTTACCCAGTAGCTTTCTCTCCTTTGAATATTTCCTGCTTCCTAAAGAAAAATATCTCCCAGAGTTTTCATGTTACTAACTAGCTTTCTAAATTTTTCTAAAGCTGCTGCAACTATACACTTGCACTCATTTGTCTATGTGTCATTTGTTTTCAATTTTAAGGACAAGGACAAGGTCTGTTTAACTTGTGCTGTACAGAGCTTATCATAATCTGTGAACATTTGGGCAATTAACTCAATACTATTTTTTTTATTTGTGGTGCTGGGGATTGAATTTAGAGCCTCACACATGCTAGGTAAGCACTCTACCACTGAGCTACATCCCTAGCCAGCTCAATACTATTTGATTATAAAGATCAGTAAACCTGTGTTTGAAGAGCTGCTTTTAATTGTATACAGCTGTGTGTGTGTGTGTGTGTGTGTGTGTGTGTGTGTCTGTCTGTCTGTCTGTAGACTGGCAGCTTCACTGACCAAAAACACTACTATCTTATCTGCTATTAGGTAAAAGTTGTTGACACTTAGTGGTCTGTTATCCCCACACATGGGAACATGGAGTAGCTTCTCCATCCTGCAGGTTAGCAGTGAGCACCCATAGGGTGCATAACGCTATGCTAGGTACTTAGAGTGTGGGGAAGATGGGTGTTTCCCTATGGGCAGCTTTACCTGCTTCTCCTATCACCATATTTAGCTAGCTTGTTCTTGGGGTCCTAGACTACAAGGGACAGATGAAATTCAGATGACAGGACAGAAAGAAAATCAAACTAGCTACTATAAATGTATTATTCTATTCTGACCCTTCTAGGACTTGGAAGAAACTAAGAAATCCAGAATTTACATAAGGTTTACATTGTTTCCCCATACAGATCACCTGGTTTTTGACAAGATAATTCATAGGGCAGAACCATGACACATATTAAACTCCTCCTTCTTTAAGGTTAATAAATAATATACCTGGTAAATATGTCATTCTGAACACAGGCTTAAGTGAGCAGGAAAAGCCATTCTTTTTAGCATTTCCATTACTGTATAAAGAGCTAGCTGGGGGAGGCTGAGACAGGATTGTAGGTTTGAGGCCAGAGTGTAGTAACTAAGACCCTACTTCAGAAGAAAAAGTAAACAGGTCTGGGGAGTAGCTCAGTGGTAGAACCCCTGGGCTTAATCTAGTACCCTAAACACACACACACACACACACACACACACACACACACACGCACGCATGCTAGACCCATGTAATGAGCAAAGTTTCATGACTTCTCCCTGAAATGCTGCTGTGATGGGTTTTTCCAAATGAAACACAGCTGAATGAGAGGATGAGTAAAGAAGTATGCATATAAACGCTTAAGATCTACTACCATGTCCTCTATTAAGGACAACATAGGCACTGAGAGGGAAAGATGTTTTCCATCATTGCAGATGCAGGGCAAAGTGAAGGACTGAAATCTTCCTTTCATTCTTAAAACAACTGCCTTGGAAGTCTGACTTTAAATCCAGGAGAAGCGTAAGGAACAAACAATGACCAATCCTAAGGAGCACTTCCTAAGCCAGTTGGGCACAGAATAGGAGATGGATCTCACTATTGGAAGACTTTATTGAGGCTCTTTCCTTTGTATGTCCTCCAGGGCTTACTTGGGTGGTGACTGTGACAGAAGCTTTTCTCGTGCATGGATTTCTCGATGCTTATTAAGGGCAGAGCTTTTACTGAAGCACTTGCCGCAGTCATGACACCCATAGGGTTTCTCTCCTGTGTGGGTTCTGTGATGCGCACGTAAGTCAGAACTCTTACTGAAACTCTTTCCACAGTCAGGACACACATGGGGTCTCTCTCCTGTGTGTATCCTACGATGTGCACTGAAATGAGAACTGTTATTGAAGCTTTTTCCACACTCTTCACATTGATAGGGCTTTTCTCCTGTGTGGGTTCTCTGGTGAATTATAAGGCTGGAGCTCTGATTGAAGCGTTTTCCACACTCACCACATTGATAAGGTTTCTCTCCTGTGTGAATTCTCCTATGGGTGATGAAATTTGAACTGTCACGGAAACTCTTCCCACAGTCAAGACACTTATAAGGTTTCTCTCCAGTGTGTATTCTCTGGTGTCTGATGAGGCGTGCACTCCGACTGAAACTTTTCCCACAATCAGCACATTTATATGGATTTTCTACCTGATGGGATATCTGATGCATGAGATGGGAGTTGGGGCCAAAGCTTTTGCTGTATCTGAGATATTTATAGGGTCTCTCTCCCAAGCAGGGTCTCTGATGACTTAGGACTTTACCTAAACTCTTCTCTGGGAGTATCAGTTTTCCTCTCTTCTCTTCTCGGGTCTTTTCCCACTGTCTTCCTGATCTACATTCACTCTCACTGTCTTTCCCTTGATTAAGATGACGGGGAATTTTCCTTTCAGACCTTGCAAGCAATGTCCTATGCAGTTGGACTTCCTCAGAAATATCCCGTTTTGGATTCTCTTCATTCTCATATCCAGCCTCAAAACCTGATAACAGGAATAGAATTTTATGTTATCAATTTCCTTAATATGTGCCAGGGCAGAGGAAATCTGGGAAAAGTATTACAATAGATGATTAAAGATAAAAAATTAGGGAACTCTTGATCCTAAATTACTACCATTATTAAAATTCCAATGTTTTATATCTCTATTTAGTAGCCTATCATGTGCTTCTCATCTACATAATCCACACAGGTGATGGTTAATATATTCTTTTAACCCTTCCTGAATACTCAGAATCTTTAGAAAATCCTCAGTACAAGCAGGATTTTGAAGAAGAGTATATTTATACAGGAAACACACTTTCTAATGCTGTATTTTTGCCACATCTCAGGCCTATTGTGATATTCTTGTGCATGTTCTTTGCCAGTAACTGAAGGGATTAGAAGGAAATGCCCAGGAAAACTTTTTGGGAAATTTCTATATCTAGAAAGAATTTCCATTAGTCCCCTTCCCCTCAAATTCCAATATATGTTGGAACTAGAAACAGGGTAGAAAAACATTTAGCATCTTTTAAAGAACAAAAAAGCCTTCTAAAGGAAGAACTTTTCTAGGAAGTGTCTCTCTAAAAACATTCTTTATTCATACAAGAATAATCACTAAATGTTCCAAAAGCATCTACTCTAAAACCCAAGTGTTCTGCTAAGGCAACTTTTTAATATTCTGAAAACCAAATGCCAGGCTTCTTTGGGCTTAGGCTCTGAGAATTTAGACTTATTCAGATGTTTCAGGTAAACTTTGGATTCCACATTCCCTTGACTAAGACCAGAAGAATGCTGAGTGTCAGCCTGTGTATGTACACCCTAAAAGCAGCATTTCTACCCAGAGTCCCAGTCTTAGGATATGTTCCATGAAAAAAGACTCACTAGATTAACTAAAATCTCAAACCATAACTGTGTATGTATTATGAGCCCCCAAGAGGGCTAGTTAGCATTTTTCAAACCTAGAAGTCATTTTTAGTAGAGCATATTGATATCCCATAGAATTGATGGTCCATGGAACATCCTTCAAGAATGCTGATCTAAACGACGTATGGATGTGAAAATATTTATTGAATACCTACTACATGCCCAGATACTGTGACAGGTGTTTCAGAGTACCTCATTTACATCAAACCTATGATAGTTTTTTGTTGTTGTTTTTTTTCTTGTTTTTGCAGTACTGGGGATTGAACTCAGGGCTTCACACCTTAGGCAAGTGCTCTACCACTGAGCTACCCCAGCCCAAGGTCTTAACTTATAAGTAAATTTGGGGATTAAGTAACTCGCTCTAAGTCACTCAACTCATAAACAACATAGCCCAGATTATATACATGTATAAATCCCAAAGCAGAACTTTTCTTCCTATAAGGAGGGAAGTCCTATTGAAATAATTTTTTCTTAAAGAGCAGCCAAGATGCAGTCAGTTCCCATAGAAACCTCAGACTTCTGCAAAAGTATGTCTAAAGAAACAGGTATCAGGTTTTCACATATGTGGATATACAAACAACTGGTATACAAGAAAATATGTAAATGAGAATGAACTTTTAAAATCAACTTCATCCAGCCAGGCGTGGTGGTGCACGCTTGTAATCCCAGTACTTTGGGAAGCGGAGACCGGAGGATCCGGGTTCGCGGCCAGCCTCAGCTCTCTCTCTCTCTCCCTGTTTCTCTCTCTCTCTCTACCTAGTGAGGCTCTCCGCAACTTCATGAGACCCGGTTTCAAAATAAAGTATAAAAAATAGGGCCGGGGGTGTAGCGTGGAGGTAGAACGCCCTCGGGTTCCATTCCCGGTACCACAAAAAAAAAAAAAAAAATCAACTTCATCCTACTATGGGTACAGAACAGGCTACTTGGGAAATGTTAGCTTTCAGATTCCCTAATAGAAAAACTTGCTGAAATTCTAGCAGCTCACACATAAATAGCAAATTTACAGTTTGCAACTATCTCAGATTAATGCTGTAGTGTGTGGCGGCAAGTCACATGAATAATTTATATCCTTTCAGTGAACATAGGAAACATGGGGAAGAGATGAGGTAGACAAGAAAAAATCCATGAAAGCTGGTTGTAGATGATAGTTCTCAATCTAATCGTTTTTCTTCTAAATCTCATTGCCTCCCTTTTGCTATTTATACTGTGAAGTAAGAGTCTTACCACTGGGGCTCTGGAATAAGACCGGAGCACAGGTTATGACAGCCTCTGGAGGTATCTCAGGATCCTCTTCATCGTCATCAGAATCTTCATCTATGGCTTCCTCTGTGTCCTCGGCTTGCTTCTCAGCTTCTGCCTTGCTGGTCCCCTGGATGGGACATGGAACTGACTCCTCTTCCTGGCCATCACTAGATGGGGCAGCAACCTGATTACTCACCAAAGCGTCCATCTCTTCAAAGAAGGGGCAGGTCTCTGGTGCTTGGCCATTCTTGACTTTCCGATAGCTGGTTTGTAGGCTTTTAAACTTGGTCCGACATTGCTCCGGGGTCCTGAGGAAGCCATGTTCCCATAATCTCTCAGCCACTGTTCCATATAACTGGCTGTTGCGGTGACAGTTCTGGAGGGCTTCATAAAACTGAGTCTCACTAAGAATTGCAAGGTAAGTCTTGGTCTCCTCATAGCCCCAGTGCACACCTGCCACCAGAGAGAAATTTCAGCACCACTTATTCCAGAGCTTTAGAGCTGCAATTCCCCATCCTGTCACCTGCATCAAGAAAAATCACTTAAGCTCTGGGTTTTGCTTAATGGTAGAACACATGCTTATCATGCATGAAGCCCCACGTTCAGTCCCAGCACCCAAAAGAAAAAGAAAAATCACCTAAACTCAGGCTCCTAGATTAAATAGTAAAAACACTTTTCAAAATCTATACTAACTCATTATAGAAAGTTTTGTTTCTCAGCTGGGCGTGGTGGCACATGCTTGTAATCCCAGTACTTTGGGAGGCGGAGACCGGAGGATCCGGGTTCGCGGCCAGCCTCAGCTCTCTCTCTCTCTCTACCTAGTGAGGCCCTCTGCAACTTCATGAGACCCGGTTTCAAAATAAAGTATAAAAAAAAAATAGGGCCGGGGGTGTAGTGCGGAGGTAGAATGCCCCTGGGTTCAATCCCCGGTACCGCAAAGAAAAAAAGTTTTGTTTCTCTATATCCTTTAGCAATTTCACAGAGAATTTTATTTGTAAATTCTATTTAGCTATTTTTTAAAAAGCCATTCTACCTGATCACAGAGAAACAGTTATTATGAGATAAGTGTATAGAATGCATTTCCCCATCCTTCTTGTGGGTTTTTTTGGGAATTCTAATCGCAACTAGAAAATCACAGGTCAGGGAAAGAAGACCCACAATTAATTGTTGTCAGTCACAGTGTGTCATCCCTGACTTCTCTGGTCATTCACCTTCCACCAGCCCTATTTCCTTATGAATTCAGTGTCCCACAGAATGACTTAAAACCTCAAGGAACTGCCTCTTTCAGAATCACACTGCCGCCAAATCCCTACTATGGCCTTTTTTCACTTGCCACAATCTCAATTAAGCAAGCCCAGCAGTAGCAAAGCCTTGAAGGGTAAAAGATAAGGACCTTATTATAGTCATGCACATTATCTGCAGGGTGAAGGATGGGCAGGAGCCAGAGTGAAGAAGGAAGCAAGAACAAACTGTCTCCTTGCCTGAATACATGTTGGCCTGCAGGGCCCCCACTTGGGCGCTACTTTAAGGAAAGTAATATCAGGATGATTAGTCTCTGCCCCCTGAAGGTACCAAGGTGGAAGGATGGTTCAAACTGTCTTCCTCTCACCTGAGAGCCAGCAGTTGGACGTTACTTTCCTTCCATTATCCTCCACTCACTGTGAGTAAAGGAGAACAGGAAAGAATTGCAAGACAGAGAAAAAACAATAGAAAAAAAAGATGAAAAGAATAAAGATAATGAAAACAATAGCAATTAGCACATGAGCTACATTTATGATTTACCTACATTTATGTCAGTGATGAAAAAGGAAAAGGAATGAAGAAAAAAGAAACGATAATAAAGTACTATGTTTTTCTCAGTGAGCCTGCAATGATTTAATGATCAGGAAAAAATATTTTAATAAAGAAATGGAATGATACTCCTTTTTAAGACACTATTGATTTTTTTTTTCCTTTTATGGTACTGGGGTTTGAATCCAGAGGCATTTTACCTCTGAGCTACACCCCCATCCCTATTTCTTTTTTATTTTGAAACAGGGTCTTCCTAAGTTGCTGAGGCTGGCATCAAACGTTATGGTCCTCCTGTCTCCCAAGTACTGGGATTACAGGTGTGCGCCACCATGCCCAGCTTGAATATTTTATTCCTTGGTAGTATCTTAACTGATTTTCCCACAAAAGAGAATGAAATATATAGGGATGCCAGGCTTAGGGGCACACACCTATAATCTCAGTATTTGGGAGGTCAAGACGGGAAGATCGCAGGTTTGAGGCCAGGGCATGGTAACCTAGGGAGACCCTGTTTCTAAATTAAAAAAAGGGGAAGTGCAGCTCAAAAATAGAACACACATAGGTTCAATCCCCAGTACCAAAGAAAGAAATACAGACATAGGGAATTGAGAAATCCCTTTGTTCTCTAAGTGGCAAGCTGGCAGGTGAGACTCCACATGCAGTCTCATTGCTCAAGTCTAATCCCAAAACCCCAAGAGGAAAAGCTTCTTACCACTTGGGCTTCGGAACAGGACAGGTGCAGCTGAGTTGTCAGGGTTTGGGGGCATCGCCTCCAGGTCCATTTCATCATTGTCGGACCCTTCATCTGCTCCCTCCTCAGGCTGCCGGCCCTCTTGCCCTGGCTCCTCAGCATCACTGCTCACCTGTGCAGAGTGAGAGGCTGCCTCTCGTAGACCATTACTGGGCAGGGCAATGACCTGAGCACTCATCAGGGCCTCCATTTCTTCAAAGAAGGGGCAGGTCTCAGGTGGATGGCCACTTTTGACTTTCCTATAGCTCTTCTGAAGACCTTTGAACTTGGTCCGACACTGTTCCAGGGTCCGGAGGAAGCCATACTCCTGGAGCCTCTCAGCCACAGCCCCATACACTTGGCTGTTTCGATGACAGTTTCGGAGAGCCTCATAAAACTCAGTCTGACTGAGAATTGCAAGGAGAGTTCTAGTCTCTTCATAGCCCCAGTGCACACCTGCCACCTTCTCATCCTCAAAGCCCCAGTGATCCTGTTCCACCCAGCTTCTTCTCTCTCTCTTGGATGGTAACAGATCAGCATGTCTATCTCCATTGTGGCTGCCTCTTGGGACTTCTTTCTCCTTGGAGCCCAGCAGATCTGGGATCCATGGCTCTCCTTGCTCCAACCTGGAGATCACACCGGATTTAGGTAATGGACATCCTGCTTACAGAGAAGCAAACAAAGGGTATCATAGTTTGGACAGATAATACAAAACATCCCTGAATTCAGTCCTGCCTTTTTTAAGCCAAGAGATTATAAAGGAAGTATTTATGGAAATGTTTTCAGAAAGTTTGGTGGGTTGAAGAATGGGGAAAATACAGGAAACCTCAAAAGATGAGAAGTATTTTTCAGAGCAGGGTGACAAGAGAGGAAAAGGTTCTGTTGTGTGTCTAGAGTAGATAATTCTATTCCAAGCTGCCCCTAGCCTTTCGGATCACTTGTTTGCAGGTTGGACCACTGCTGGGAATAGTCACCTTCTGACTCCTATTATTCATCATGTGGGGCTGGCCAATTAAACTTGGTGATTTCAAGGGTGAGGGGAGAGATTGTCTTCAGCTCCTCTGTTTCCTTCACACTCTGTCAGTCACCAAATTTTAAAGGTGTTTCCCTTAGTACATCCTTCCTCTCCATTTCTGTTGCCACCATCTAAGTCCAGGCCCTGGATCCTCTCAAATGCAGATAACTGCAGCTGTCCCTGTCCTACTGAACTCCAAGCTCTTGCTTCCTCAGCTCACATGCTATCCTGATGAACTTTAACCTTAGTGCCTAGCATGCACTGTCCATTCCTGTTAGACTTTTATTCACCATTCTGTGCCTTTCCTTTAACTCTCTTCCTTCTATCCAAACTCAGCTCATCCTTCAAGAACCTATACTTGAGCCGGGTGTGGTGGCACATGCTTGAAATACCAGTACTTGGGAGGCTGAGACAGGAGGACCAAAGGTTTGATGCCAGTCTCAGCAACTTATCAAGACCCTCAGCAACTTAGTGAGACCCTGTTTCAAAATAAAAAATAATAAGGGCTGGGGGCATAGCTTAGAGGTAGAATGTCCTTGGGTTCAATCCCTAGTACCCCCCCAAAAAAACCCTATACTTGTCAATGTTCTCAAGAAGAACCTACAGCCCCCCTCATCTCCATTTGCCAAACCCCTATAGTACTCACACAATTGAACAAGTCATTGCTTAGAGTTATTTCAGTACAGTCAGTTTAGTACATATTTATAGTTTGCTGTTTTCTCAATCATTGTAAGCTCTTTGAGGAGAGGTACCTTGTGAGCACTTGGTAGGTATTAAAAAACTGATTAATTCTGCAAGTCTTTGTGTGAGGTTGAAGGATTTCATCTGGATGAAACCATTATCGAACTGGTTAAGAAGGCTATTATCTTAGATGGTAAGATCAGAATTCAAGTTTTAAATGAAATGATCGAAGAAAAAAACATATGAAATGGAGTTCACTAGAGTACAAGGAAGAAAAACAAGTTCTACAACATCAAGTACAAGATTGTCTAGGTACAAAGGCACTGGGGAAAGATATGAGAGTCCTGGGAGTTATCAGATGAACCAAAATCCTCATAATCATAAGCTGGGCTATACTGAAAGAAGGCATTGCAAAGTTCTGAAGTAAAATTCTTATTCAGCCTCTGCCTAACAGACCCTGATTAGAATAATATATTTAATTTAGTTCTCCACAATTAATGTGCACAAAGAATTTAAAAGTTCCAAAGGTGAGAGTAACAAAAAATTAGGTCTAAAGAATGGAGATTTGAGTGGGGTGGTGCATGCCTGTAATTCCAGTACTTGGGAGGCTGATACAGGAGGATCACAGGTCCACAGCCAGCCACTGGGGAGAAAGCTTAAAGAAACAGATGTAGTATAGTTTGGACAAGGAAAACAAAAGATGTGCTTTCCAGTATAGAAAAAAACATTTTATCCAGAAAATAGTGACCTACTATCATCATTACTGAGAAGAAATAAAAAAACTAGGGATATTCTGATAAAAACTAGGGAGCCATTCTCTTAACAGACTTATCAAAAGTGTAAATATAAGAATACTTACTGCACCAGAGGGCTAAACTACATGTCTTCAGAGTCCCCCACCAACCATATATTCTACAATTTCCACTTATTCCTGAAATCCCTTTCCCACTTACTAGTCCCAGCCCTACTTCCCAACTTAGAAGGGCCTCTATCTTCCCATATGAATCTACTCCTCACCGCTCCTTTGAAAAGGTCTGAGCTTCTCCTTTGGGTTCATCTGCTCCTGTGGTCCCGGATCTGGGCTTCTTGCCCTCTCTTTCTTGGGTACACCCTTGGGCTGGGGTTCCACTGACTCCTGCCGAACACTTAATAACTCTTGTGATGATTTCTGGGGTGTCATCTTCTCCGAGCGCACTTCCTGCCCCTTCATAGAGAATGTGACCTAGAAACAACCCCCATTAATTGTCACTGCAAAGTCAGAATGAGGGGCATTCCCAGAGGAGATTATTTAATACCCCAAGAGAAATCAAGGCTAGAGTTGTGTGTGGGGGGGGTGTAGCAAACAAGGGCCATATATTCCATTACCATTAGCCTAGAGCAGCTAGAACTCCAGAAGAAAAAGATCAAAGTAGTAAACCCAACTATAGGCTGAAAAAATGACTTCTCCTTTCCTCCCTTTTAAATAAGAAACTATGAAATGAAGAAAAATTCATTGTGCTAGGGCAAAGGTATACCCAGGTAGAATCTGGAGACAAGCACTATCTGAAACAGTTACCTGTTCCAGAGCAGAAGGATAAGCATCACCAGACCTGAAGTGTAAGGGAGTTTGCACCCTTCTTTAACCCTGTCTATACCTTAGATTAGCCCTCTACCGTTGCCCCTTCCCAGTCAAACACTTCAGAATTACCCCTCCCTTCTCACCGAACATCCGGGTCTTCCAGGCTCTCTTTCTAAATCTTCCACCAGGGTCACTGCCTCCTCTCCACTTTCTGGACATTGCTCTTGCACCCAATTCTGGATTTCCCCAGGTAAGACGGTCAGGAACTGCTCTAGCACCAACAATTCTACAATCTGCTCCTTGGTGCGAACTTCTGGCCTTAGCCACCTACAGCAAAGTTCCCAGAGTTGGCTGAAAGCCTCCCGGGGCCCAGCCACCTCCTGGTAATGGAATCTCCTGAAGCGCTGTCGGAAGGTTTCAGAGTTAGCGCCATTTCCTCTCAGAGTGGGTTTGGCCATCATTCACAGGAGAAAGTAGCGTCCCTTCAATTAAGGGTCTGGGTTCCAGGGCTTACACCTATCTTCCCATGTCCTTGGAGAACCAACTGCAGATGAGCCTCTCTAAAAGGAATTTCTTCCTAGGGTAGAGAGAGATGGCACTATCAGTGGAATATATTCCTAGGTCTGATGTCTTGCCAGATCTGGCTTGACTTCCCATATGCTCCAAAGGGCCATCTGAGGTAGCATCATCTTCAGGGCGGCAAGCCAACAATAAGCAAGAATGACCTTTCAAAAGCTGCATTTCTGGGAGACTCCTAGGGCAGCCCCAGGAAGCTGCAGAAAATAGAAAAGTACTATTTGTTCCTCTCCCAACTCCCCATTTGATCCCAACTCCCCTGTTTAATGTTCCACGATGAGTTAGAACCATATGGGACACCTGGAGCTGGAGGGTCGAAAGGCAAGTCACTGTCCTGCTGAAGGCAACAGAAGGCCTCTGTCCAGGGGGTCGCAGGTGATCTCTCCCAAACCTCCGCGGTCCTTCCCGAGGCCCTGTGCGTCCATCCCGCCCCCTCGGCCTCCAAACTATCAATTCCCACCCCACACAAAAATCAAGTGCTAGATGTTGGGTCTTTGTTTTCCCCTCACAGCAGAAGCAACAGCTCAGCCACGGTTGCGGAGCTACTGAAGGGAAACCTGGCGCCTTGGGAGAAGTTGGTTTGGGCTCCTGAAGCAAGGACCGGGGGCTCGGGGAAAGTCACAATGAGTTGGTGCAGAGGGAGTCCGAGACACGGGAGTAACGGGTCTCCTGGGAATGGGCTCGGGTGCTGCGGGCTCGTGGGCGCCGAGCTCTGCTCCAGGAGCTGCGGGTGCGGTTCCGGCCTCTTTGTCTTCACTCCGTGCGGCCAGGTCACTCATAGATGTAATGCAGTCCCTCCAGGGCCGTCGAGGCGGGCTAAGGTGCCCTCAGGGCACCCTCCGGCGCACCCCTGGCAGCTTCTCCCTCCGGAGCTGTCCCTCAGCCCCTCGCATCCTGGCCCCGAGCCACTCTCACCCTCTCGGGGTCCCGCCCAGGCTGGGCTGCCCGCCGCCCAGTCCGGCTCCCACACCGGAAGTCCGCGCGCGCGCTCGGCGCCCAGGCGCATGCGCGACGGCAGCTCCGAACTCGCCGGGCGGCGGGGGACGCAGCGCGCGGGAGCCCCGCCGAGCCGCGCCGAGCCGCGCCGAGCCCCGCCGAGCCCTCCCGAGCCCCGCCGAGCCCCCACTTCCGGGACGCGGCGCGCCGGCCGCCGACCTCTCCCGCCACTGCTCCCGCTGCCGCTGCCTCCGCGGTTCAGGACGAGCCGCCCGGCCCGGGCCCGTGCGCGTGTCCGCGGGGAGCACTGAGGAGGGCCGGCGTATCAGGCACTCACGTCTGCCGTGGGAATGATCCACGAGCTGCTCCTGGCTCTGAGCGGGTACCCCGGCTCCATTTTCACCTGGAACAAGCGGAGCGGCCTGCAGGTACCGTGCGGCTCGGAGCGCGGGAACTCGCGAGCTGTAGATCGGGGCACCGGAGCGCTGCCTGGGGAGGAGCCGGGGGCGGAGCTCGCAGCCGGGTGCGTCCCTGGCCAGGTGACGGGACCGCGGTGCTCTGGGCTCTCGGGGATGTCGACACCGAGAGGGGCCGGCCGTGGACTAGGAACAGGGGCCGGAGGTGTCGGACTCCTAGCGGCTGTGCCTCCGGGGGCGCAGGGCCTAGGGTCGAGGCGACGGAGTGGGAGTTGATGGGGAACTGGATTTAAAAGTGAGGCAGGCACTTTCTCATGTATTTTCACTCTTTTTTTTTTTTTTTTTTGGTGCTGGTGATTGAACTCAGGAGCTTTCTACCTCTGAGCTACAACCCTAGCCCTGTTTTTTTTTTATTTATTTTTATTTTGAAACAGGGTCATTAAGTTGCTGAGGACCTCACTAAGTTGCTGAGGCTGACCTCAAACCTGTAATCCATCCAACTGAGTTCTATGGCTGATCCAAACACACAACGCTCAACAAACCCTAAGCGCTCAGCAAATTTGTTGAAAGAAAAAATAGAGCATGTGGTGTTCCTCATTACTCCTTTCCCAGGAAATTTCTGCAGTAGGTGAAGAACCTGATAGGGAGCCTTCATATAGCCAGAATACAAGGAGAAAAGGTGAAATGGTATATATTGTGCATGTGCATTATTTCATTTAATACTCTCAATCACCTATATTATTTTACATATTAGTTCAGAATGTTAGTTAACTCCCAGGGTCACATGGCTAGTAATTAGCAGCCCTTAGATTTGAACCCTGGTCTGTCTGGCTCCAGTATCTGAACTACTCTTGTCTAATTCTGCTTCCAGTAAGGTTACCTAATGATCTCAATAACTAAGTATTGTTAGTAAAACTGAAACTCAGAGAACCTTATGCTGGTGAGTTCTGGCAGTGGTAAGATAGGAATCTAAGCCCGGCATGGTGGTGCATGCCTGTAACTTTAGTATCTGGGAGGCTGAGACAGGAGGATTGCAGGTTGGAGTCCAGCCTCAGCAACTTATAGCGAGACCCTCTACAGCTTAGTGAGACCCTGTTTCAAAATAAAAAATAAAATAGGGCTGGGGGTGTGTCTCAGAGGTAGAATGCCCCTCAGTTCAGTCCCCAGTACCACACACATGCAAAAAAAGATAGGAATCTAGGTCAGTCTGATAACAAAGTCATGCCTGTTCCTAGGAGAATTGACAATATGGGCTGTAGAAGAGCAGAACAATTACATTCTTTGTCTATAAAACCTATAAATCAAATAGATTCCTCCTCTTTAGGAACATGAATTTGGCGTTTGAGAGTTGAGGTACGTTTTTTGAATTGTTCCTTTTTGTGTGTCAGTCTTTGAAGACTGAGTTTTTCCACTTTTCCCCTGTAGAACTTAGCACAATGCCAATGATATAGGAGGAAAATGTTCAGGAAGTATTTGTGGGTACTTGACTGAGGTAAAAAGCGATAATAGTATAGGAACAGAGCTGAGGAGCCTGAGGAGAGAGCCACAAGTAAATCATCACCCCCTTTCCTTTCTTTCTTATAGAAGAGTCTTAAGCAGATATTTTCTTCCTTTTCATTCCTAAGGACTCAGGTTTCTTTTTTTTTTTTTTTTGGTAATGGGGATTGAACCCAGGGGCATTCTACCTCCAAGCTACACCCCCAGCCCTATTTTTTTTATTCTTTATTAAGTTGCGGAGGGCCTCACTAAGTAGCTGAGGCTAGCTGGGAACCTGGATCCTCTAGTCTCAGCCTCCCAAGTACTGGGATTACAAGCATGCACCACCACACCCGGCGTAAGGACTCAGTTTTAAAGTCACTTCCCTCAGAAAAATTTTTCCTGACCACATTTGTGTGTGTGTGTGTGTGTGTGTGTGTGTGTATTCGTGATTGAAGCCAGGGGCATTCTACCTCTAAGCTACACCCCTGGCTCTCCTGCCTTTTTATTGTGAAACAGGGTCTTAGTAAATTGCTGAGGCTGGCCTTGAACCTGTGATTCTCCTGTCTCACCTTCCCAAGTACTGGGATTACAGGTGTGCACCACCACACCCAGCACTTAAATTAAAAATACAAATGCAAATATGAATATATGGCCAGTTACAAGGTACTTTTACAGATTATAGTATGTTTACATTAATTTTAGATTTTTACTAGAATAAAAACAATTTAAAATTTTATAGAGAATTTTTAACTCCTAAGAATATATCTGAGAAACTCCTGGAGTCTGGAGACCCCTATTTGAGCAATATTGCTAAAGAGAATCTGTTGCAACCAAGTCAAAGCCCCCATATTCTGATTTGAAGATTGCGTAAGAAACAGGTAATAGTGGCTGCCCCTGGGAAGGTTTACTTATTTTTGATATACACCATTTTGTATTGTTTGAATTCTTTACCATATATTGCCCATTTCAAGAAACAAATAGGTCAGAACAGTGAATACCACCTTTGTAGTGGTTTGGAAATACTTTTGTTACTAGAATTTACCAACTTTAAGCGGGCATCTTAAGGAAAGGAAAGGCAAAATAATATGAAGTGTTTGAAGCACCCCCAAAGAACATGGGGCAGTGACTTGCAGGTATCAGTATTTTTATCATTGTTGCTCCTCCTACAGGTGTCCCAGGACTTCCCATTTCTCCACCCCAGTGAGACCAGTGTCCTGAATCGACTCTGCCGGCTTGGCACAGACTATATTCGCTTCACTGAGTTCATTGAACAGTACACTGGCCATGTGCAGCAACAGGTGGGAGCCTGTTCACGGAACATGTACCCCTAGAGGAGGGGCTATGTCAAGCTCTCAGTGACCTCACTGGTGATTCATATGAGATAAATTATGAGTTTCTCATCACTGCAAATACTCAAGTGAAGGCAAGGTTTCTAGTTGTTTTTGTATATAACACTTAAAAGAAAAATAGCCTATCGTCTATCTACTCATGTGACTATGTGGATTTTATTTATTTATTTTTGGTACTGGGGATGGAACTCGGGGGCTTTCTACCTCTGAGCTACATCCCCAGCCCTATTTTTTATTCTTTTATTTTGAAACAGGGTCTCACTAAGTTGCGGAGGGCCTCACTAAGTAGCTGAGGCTGGCCACAAACCCGGATCCTCCTGTCTCAGCCTCCCAAGTACTGGGGTTACAAGCATGTGCCACCATGCCCCACATGATGTGGATTTTATATATGTGAATTTCTACTTTCCAAAATTCTAAAGAAACTTATAGGACTCTTTTTTTTTTTTTTTTGGCGGTACCGGGGATTGAACCCAGGGGCGCTCTACCTCCGCGTTACACCCCCGGCCCTATTTTTTATACTTTATTTTGAAACCGGGTCTCA
>PVJS01034268.1:0-21668 GCA_004027185.1 Glis glis | reverse complement strand
AAAAAAAAAAAAAAGGAAAAAATCTTGTGAACTAAATCTTTAGCCTAATATTTCCAAAAGAGCATAAATGCTCAAAATTTTCATACTTTTATTGGTCCATTATATTCTCACATTCTAATGCAGTTCATAGTGATCCTGTTGCAGGTTTGGATTAACCTTAAAAGTAATTTATTAAGATTATTTGTTGAGGACAAAGTATTTATCCTCTGAGAATTCAAAACAGGATAATTCCAAGAACTATGAAAGCAATGAATTATTTGGAATACAGATGCAAAAAAAGTTACATGTGTCTTTTTCATTCTATATTTGTATGAATCTTTGTGACTTCTCTAATAGATATATGATTTAATATATCCAAGGTATCCAATCAAGTATTTTTTTAGGTTTCTTAACTTCTTTTAAAACTAAATTCCATGAAACAAATGAAAAAAAAATCACTAATATCCGAATAGATATTTCAATTTTATGATACACGCAAAGATTTCTTTTTTATGTGTGGTACTGGGTATTAAACCTGGGGACATTCTATCTCTGAGATATGCTCCCAGCAATATTTTATTTCTTTATTTTGAAGCAAGGTCTCCCTAAGTAACCATAATGCTGGCCCCAAACCTGTTATCCTCCTGTCTCAGCTTCCCAAGTATTGGAATTATAGGCATGCACCACTGTGTCCAGCTCAGACAAAGATTTGGAAAGTGCAAAATATTAAGAATAACTTTGATTATATTTTCCTTTTGTACTACATTTCCTATTAAAATTAGTAAGAGATGGAAATTTTTTAAGATTAGTTCATAAACAAATTAGTAATATAGGCCTATGGAAATCCCTGATTCATTTGAACATTGACTTTGATTCTTATCTGATTCTAACAATAGTTATATTTTAAATATCAGTATAAAGTTAAAAATATAAATTATGAAAGATTAAATTTGTCACAGTCTTTGCATCTTCTAAAGTTAGCTCTCTCTCCTGCAGAAAAATTATGACATTTTAATAATAATTAATTGGTTTAGATGATAGATAATTTACTATCAGTTGTAACATTTTAACATATTGCATACATATTGATCGTTTTACAACAAAAATGTCTCAACACATTAAACATCTTTCATTTATATTTTAAAACTAGAAAATATATTTTCATTTTTAATTTATGATATAAATTCTCATTTGGATTATTATAAATAATTTTATACTTACAAAAACATTTCAAGACACACACAAATTGTAGAGGTGATGCATTTTTGTTCCCTGAATACTTTATTACATATATTCTACACATCATAACTCTCTCCCACATGACCATAGCCCAGACACCAAATTCACTAACTAAGACTGATTCATTAGTTACATCGAATCCATAGAAATTGTTCAAGTCTCACTATTTTTCTATACACTAAAACAATCCAAATCAGTATCATATGAAAATCTTATCATCTTGTGTCTTTATTGTCCTGCATTCTAGAAGTTTATGAAGTCTCATGCACCTTCAAACATTCTGTCAAAAGTTCCTGAATTTGAATTTTTCTGACATTCCTTATGCACAAAATCAGGTTTTGAAATTTTGGTAGAAATACTGTAGAGGAAACATTGAGTTTTTCTCATTGCATTTTATTGGGTTTCCCTTATCACTTTTGAAGTTAACTTTTATCCCTTGATTTAGGTGATATCTGCTAGAATTTCCCATTTCAAAATTGCTTTTCACTTTCTTTATTGAATACACATTTCATAAGGGACACTTTGATGCCATATAATATGTTATCCCTCATCAAATATTTACACACTAGTTTTAGTATCCATTTACATTTTTTTCTGAGTTAGCTATTAACTCAGAAAGTTGACAAATGGTGATTTTGCGGGGGGGACTGGGGATTGAACCCAGGGGATATTCAACCTCCTAGCTACACCCCCAGCCCTATTTTTTATTCTTTATTTTGAAACAGGGTCTCACTAAGTTGTGGAGGGCCTCACTAAGTATCTGAGGCTGGCCGAGAACCCGGATCCTTCCATCTCAGCCTCCCGAGTACTGGGATTACAAATGTGTGCCACCATGCTGGGCTAAATGGTGATTTTTTTTAATTTCCATTTTTCTTTCTATATTTGTCAGTTGGTATTTAAGCATAAAATTTTCTTCCTTCCCACTTTATTTTGTATTTCTTCGTTATATATTTCTCTATAGCAGTATGGACACATATATTCTTATTTTGTGCAATGGATTATAATCTATTAATATAATTATTTATTTTGACACAAATTGCCATCGGTTGTGGCAGTCTCTTCAAATGTCTTCTGTGTCTTTAATGTATATCTGTATCTTAAATTGAGCACTTCCTCATCTTATTATGCTTTCCAAACAATGATGCAACCCTCTTATCTCACTTCTGCAATGTAGACCCACCCAAGAGTATATCAACAGTTTTGGACACCTATATGTACACCAATAATTATTTTTATATCTGTCATAACTTCTGTTGCACATTTTTGCACACCTGTTGCCCTTTGATATTCTTGTATCAAAACTTGAAAGAGATTGTTTACTTGAGCCCTGCATCTTAAGATATCTTAGGTGGAACAATTCAAAATGAAAAGGAGAAAGGAAGGGAAATGGAAGAAAGGAAAAGGAAGAAGGAAGCAATTCAAGTTTCTCATTTGGGAGAACTTTGAGTAACACAAAATGCATGTAAAGTTCTGTTATTTATCAGCCAAATATAAACATTGTCTAAATCAATACACAGTATATGTACTCAAATTCAAATCCTTCCACTTCAATCACAGTGAGAAAAAGAGAAGGAGGAGGAGGAAGGAGAGGAGGGAGGAAAGGAGAAAGGAGAGAGAGAGGAAAAAAATATCAACCCAACTACTACAGTAGAGAGCTGTGATGAGTAAATGTTGTTTACAAAGCGTAGAAGACTGTATATCCAACCTATTTCAACCTGGATACTAATAATGCTAGTTTTATTTTAATAAGTAGCTTCACACATTCATAAAATTTATACTGGGCTGTTGAGAATTTGCTTAATTGAATTTATATCCTGCACTGTCTTTCTTCAGTGATATCCATCTTATTAAAAAGCTAATTGTTTCAAGGAAAACACTGATATTATCTCCAATAATACTGTTTAATTTTCAAGTTTTCAGAAGTCTTATTTGATTTGAGTGTAATTTAAATACAATAGTGTATTTCATTAACCGTCAAGGTTTAAGAATGACCTTTCATTAAGAAAAATTATAGCAGGTGAATATTTTCCATATTTATTTCTAATATCTGAAATATTAAAGTTTTTATTTCTCTTCTTCTCTATTTACATTTTAAAAATTAATAAACCTTGTGAATGTTGGATTTTTGAAAAGCTGAATTCTACAATAAGATCTGTTAACTTATAAAATAAATATTAGGCTACTTTTAAACATTTTCTTTGTTGAATGATTAAATGTTCTGAACAGAACAGCAGTAGTTTAGTACTTTAGTAGTCCAGTGCAGGATACAGGAGAAATATTTCATTATTTTAAAGACATCTATAAAAAAGGAATTTTTCTCCTAATAAATGCTCTATTTTTATATTATAAATTATAAATATCTTCATACTAAAGTTTTTGTTTCATTAAATATGTTAAATTTTCATTAATGTATACTATATGATTATTTTAAATTATATATTATTATTTTGTTGTACTGGGAATTGAACCCAGGGATTTTATATCTCTGAGCTAAATGTCCAGCCATATTTTATTTTGAAATAAAGTCCTGCTAAGTTACCATGTACTGCTGTCCTCAAAACTGCAATAATATTGCCTCAGCCTCCCAAGTACTGGGATTATAGGCATACCCACCATGCTCAGCTCAGTATGATTTGTTTTTAAAGGGAAGTCCAATATCCTTCATTTACAATGCTTCTAATTCAAATTTTGTCTCCAAATTAAAAAATATAGCATATGTGATAGTTAATCTAATTTGTCAACTTGACCGGATCATGACACACCCAAGATCATGTGACTTTGGGTGTGTAACAGCAGATTAAACAGAAAGCCCTGCCCTAAATGTAGGCAGCAGGGTTCTGATAGGTGCAGGACTTAGATAAAAGAAGGAGAAAGCCGCGTAGAGGGATGCGCAACTCTTTCCGAAGAAAACGCATCTGCTCTCATCTGAGATCGTCGGCCTCCAACTTCGCCGTTTCTCTGAAGAGCTTCTTGATCTTCTGCTCTCATCTGAGATCGTCGGCCTCCAGCCCTTCGAACTGAAACTTCACCATCGTTTCTCCGAAGAGCTCTTAGACCGCTCGACCAGCTACTGGTTCCTCTGACTCTCCACGTGCAGTCGGAACTCGGGACTACATTGTAAGCTGATCTGATAAACCCCTTTTTTCATTTACTCATTCTGTGCATTCTGTTAGTCTAGTGAACCCTTACCAATACAGCATACAAACCATGTAACAGAGATAGGACTTTCACTCCAAAATTATATGCTTTATGTTCATTCAATCCGTTTACATTTTTCCTTTATCTTCTGTTTACTTTTATTCCTATAATAGATAACTGTCTTAGCATTCACTGCCATAATCTAAAAGACCTGACCATACAATTTAGAGGAAGGAAGATTTATTTATTCACGGTTTCCTTGGGAATTCTGGATTCAGCATCTGGATCTCAGAGCATGGGGGTGGGAAGTGGAGAGAGGGAGAGCACACAGGCCCTGCTCTTCACATCACACATTGTGGAGGCCAAAAACAAGCAGAAAGAGCAAGCACGCACGCGCACAAGGGGAGTCAAAGACACAAGCACAATCCCTAGGGCTACACCCTCAGGGACCCACCTTCTCCAGCCACACCCACTGCCCTAGGTTTCCAATCCATTGTAATGGATTTATCTATAAGTATCTATTTATAAATCCACTATAATGGATGTATCCACCCATAAGATTACAACTCTCATGACTTAATTATATCAACCCTCAATATTAATTATTGAGCTCTTCAGGGGACATTCTATATCTGATCATAACAATAACTGTAGAAAAAAGTAGAAAAATAAAATTAATCAAAAAGAAAAAGCATCTAGTATTCAACTGGTCAAAGATAATTGCTAGCACAATTTAAAATAGCCAAGTTATGAAACCAACTTAGGTGACCATCAACCACTGAATTCGTTAGGCAAGATTGGGACACGCCTGAAAGATCTGAGGAAACTATTTAAGCAAGCCCTCATGAATGGAAATACAATTAGAAAACTTCAGAGAAATAGAAGACTAAACCCCCTGCAGGATTTTACTTGGTCACCCAAGAGCAAGTTTCCAACATGGCAAAAATAGGGTGCAGATTCTCTGAGGTGTGGTGGGAAAATAGATAGTGACCTCCCCAAATGCATATGCATTAGAGGGAAAGGTTTCCAGGCTGAATAAAGCTCACCAAGTAAAAGACTTCATGCTGTTTTCCATTCCTGGAAGCAGGGCACTCTGAGCCCTCTCTCTGGAGCATAACTTCCTTGTCTTATGCCATTTTCCACCCAGGAGAAGAGACTTTCCAGATTCCCTTTCTCCTAGATATAAGCTGAGCCTTTCTCTGGAACATAACACTTGTATCATGGCCTTTTTTTACACTGTCCCCTCACTTCCCTAACTAAACCATATTTGTGCTTGGAAATCTTTCTCTTGGGAAGCAAAGACTGAGGAATAGGGATCACCACCCTATATTTATTTCTTAGAGAGATCATCACCCTATAACAAATGTATAAAGAAAATGTGGCATATATATATATATATATATATATATATATATATATACAATGGAGATTTACTCATCCACAAAGAACAAGAAAATTCTGTCATTTGCAGGAAAATGGATGAAACTGGAGAACATGCTGAAATCAGTCAGATTCATAAAACTAAGGGTCACATGTTTTCTCTCATATATGGAAGTTAGAGAGAAAAATAGAAATAAAAATGGCCACATGAAAATGAGGATTTCATTAGAGGAGTAGAAAGAGATGGGGGAAGGAGAAGGGAAAGGAGAGGTATGTGGGATAAAACATACCAAGTAATATTATGTGCATATATGAATGTGTCACTATGTACCTCACTGCAATATGCCAAAAATTTAAAAAAATAAAATTAAAACACTAAAAAATGATAAATGCTATCAATATTGTAGGAATAATTCCATTTATTTATTTCCTTATTTATTTTTAAGATTTAACTTCTCAGGGAGGAATATGCTTTATCAGATTATTCAGTTAACATACTTTTTTTATTTGGTGCATTGCAATTACATACCATATTGGCCTATAGAATAATAGAAAGATACATGCATACAATTCTTGGAGTACTTCCTGCCAGGTTTGGTCCTGTCCTCCCTCCTCTTCCCTCCCCATAAATGTCTTTGAGATTGGAATTGGCAATTTTGTTTACATTCACAGCATTAACTCAACTGTTACATTCTAAATATATAAATTATACAGGTATTTTATATAGCTAGACATACATTCAACTTCATATATACACAAAAATGAAGTTCTACAATTTCATCTCTTCTATAATCCATTTATCTCTTAGAATCTCATTTATATTTAAATTAATATAATTACTTGATTTTAATAGCTATATTATAGTCAGTTGTACGTAAGAAGTGATTTTTGACCAAAAAATACTTGTTTTTATGCTATAGAGAGCATAAAATTGAACATTTTGTGAAAAAATTTAGTATTAGTAAAATTTAGAATCAATTGTCAAGAGAGAAATAAATTATAGTTTTACAATACTCCCCATAAAATTATACATATGTCTATATCCACTTATAATAAATATATTGCCTTCTGTACAACTTAATAAAATTGGAGATTCTTACTTGATTTCTTCCAAGCACATATAAATTGCATATGTATAAAGAGTGTCTGATTTATTTATTTATTTATTTATTTATTTATTTATTTATTTTGGTACTGGGGATTGAACCCAGGGTCATTCTACCTTTGAGCTACTCTCCCAGGTCTTTATTTTTATTTTGAAAGAGTCTCACTAAGATGCCAAGGCTGACCTCATATCTGAGATCCTTCTGTCTCAGCCTCCCAGGTATTGGGATTACAGGTATGAGCCTGTAATAAAATGTTTTATTTTTGTGACATCATCAGTGATATTGAATTAGTATAATATTTATGCTTCTTGACCAGTATTTTCAAGAAATAAGTTTATGCTCTTCACCCAAGTCTTCTAAAATAATTATATCTAATTTATGTGCTTTCTTAATACATTAATGATAAAGCCATCTTCTTATATGCACAATAGTTACCAATTTTCATTCATATTTAATGTTGCTTACTGAGTTTTTAAATAATATGTTTATAAAATCAATGTTATTAACCATGAAAATATAAGGTGTTTAGTCACATTTGCTACCAAATTTTTTGTTCTTTTTTAGTTAGTAAGAATAAAATTATTTTTCTTTTAATTCTTTTCACATCATATTCTATTTGTATTATGTTGAAATTGGTAACATAGTATCTTTTGAACCAAGGAGCACTCTACCACTGCGCTACACCCCCAGCCCCTTTTATTTTTTAATTTTGAAATAGGGTCTTGCTAAGTTACCGCATGCTGTCCTCGAACCTGTGATCCTCCTGTCTCAGCCTTCCACGTACTGGGATTACAGACATGTGCCACCATGCCCAGCCACAGTCTCCATATTCTTAATGATCTAACAATATTCACTCTTGACTGGAGTATTCTTTTTTAATCCTAGTATACAATATATAGGTTTTAAACCATGTTATCAAACCCATTCTCAGTAGCTTTTAGGAATAATAAATTTGGTCTTCTTTTTGACAATATATGTAATAATTTTCAGTTTATCTTTTCTTATTTTAGTATGTTATTGTATTTATCTTTGTTTTGTTCAGATATTTTTCCTTATAATTATTTTTTTCATTTACATTAAATTGTTCATCAATTTTCCACTTTAGTTAACTTACTGTTAGTAGGAATGTTCAAAAGTTTTAAAATTATTACATATATCACTTGAAATAATAGAATGTTATTTACTTTGTATTGACAATAAGTTCCACATATCAACCCAGCCAGTTAAGAGAAAATTTAGCATCCTTTATTCTCTACTACACTGTAGTAGTTTTGTTTGTTTTATTTGCCCTTTTTAATCCATTTTAGTGACTTAATTGTAGATGCAAATTAATTTGTTCGTTTTCCTGGATTTAATTTTTGTATTTTACAAATTTGGGGAAAGGGGCTTGAATAAATTTCTATTATTCTGATATTCAGAAGCATTTCTGATGACAGATGACTATTATTTTGGGGATAAAATATCTTACAAGATTTGTTTTTTGATTCTTATTTCTCACTTCATTGAAGTAACTCTTAAAATAACTATGTGAGAAAGTACATATTGTGAAACATTTATGTCCTTGCATTTCTAAAGTTGTTTTTATCTGGCTAAACCTACATAGATAGATAGATGATAGATGATAGATAGATAGATAGATGACTAAACCCATATATATATATATGTGTGTGTGTGTGTGTGTGTGTGTGTGTGTGTGTATAAGATCATCAGATAGATAGATGATAGATGATAGATAGATGGATAGATATGTGTGTGTGTGTGTGTGTGTGTGTGTGTATAAGATCATCAGATAGATAGATGATAGATGATAGATAGATAGATAGATGATAGATATGTTGTTATCTGACTAAACCCATATGTGTGTGTGTGTGTGTATAAGATCATCAGTGACATTGATGATCTAATAAATCTTATAACTCTTATATATAAATCATATATGTATATATATATATAATGACCTGATAAGGAGTGGAATTTTCAGTCAAATGTGAAGGTTAATTTTTGTGCCAGATTGACTGGGCTATGTGATACCCATATCTTTAGTCAAACATTATTTCGGGTGTGTCTGTGAAAGTGTTTATACACAAGGTTAGCATTTCAATCATTAGACTAAGTAAAGTCAATTTTCCTCCCTATTGTATGTGGCTCTCATCTCATCCCTTGAAGGCTTTAATAGAAAAGGCTGGCCTTCCTATGAATAATTGGGAATTCATCCTGCCTGACCCCTTTGAAAAGGGACATCTGTCCCATCCCAGAAAATTGTCATTATTTGACATATATGGCAGCCTAAGGAAAATATTGATTTTTAGGGTTTGCCTTTTGTTTATATAAATTAAATCATTTTCTGTGTGAACAGTTGTATCCCCAGGACACTACTTATAATCAATGGCCAATTTTTTAAATTATAGCTGACTAAGGCAGCACTACCAGATGGGGGTAAAGAGAGGTTGACCAAAAATATTAAAGAAAAACTCAGGGTAAGATATTTCCACAGGGGGCTTTGAAAGCCCTGGAATATTTCTACAAATCTACAGAGATTCATTGATAGAGGTATGTGCATGCCCAAGAAACATATGAGTAGACATTAATCTCTCCCTTTGGCTGACCTTGAGGCTCTGCAAAAGCAGGAAGTGAGGATTAAGAAAGAATTATCAACTGCTTATCTGAGTATTAATGGTTTGCCCCAACACACACAAAGAGATCCTTGGCAGATTCTTGGACACATATGGTTCAAAGTATTTCAGTAAATGTCTGTCTAATCACTAGCTCACTACTGAGTTAGTCAAACAGAGACTATAATGGTCACATAACAAAATTAATCCAGGAAAGTCATTAAACAAACATACAAAAATCTAACAACATCAATAACAACAGTAACATCAAACCCTTTGGAGAAGGTAATCTTATTTCAAGACTTTTTACATATCCCTTTTTAACAAGCAATAATGAGACATGTGAAGAAACAGGAAAGTATGTCTTATGCACACATGCACACACACACCCACACTCATACACACAGGAACAAAATTTAGTAAATAAAAAATAATAAAGAAAAAGAAAGCTCAGAGGTTGGTGATTATTTAAGTTTACAGATATGTTCAAAGAATTAAATTAAATCATATATAAATAAATTAAAAATATTATAAGAACTATATCTCAAGAAACAGAATAGCTACTAAACACAGACAAATTTTAAAACACCAAATACAAGTTTAAAATTGAAAGGACAGGCCAGGCGTGGTGGTGCACGCTTGTAATCCCAGTACTTTGGGAGGTAGAGACCGGAGGATCCGGGTTCGCGGCCAGCCTCAGCTCTCTCTCTCTCTCTCTCTCTCCCTGTCTCTCTCCCTCTTTCTCTCTCTACTTAGTGAGGCCCTCCGCAACTTCGTGAGACCCGGTTTCAAAATAAAGTATAAAAAATAGGGCCGGGGGTGTAGCGCGGAGGTAGAATGCCCCTGGGTTCAATCCCCGGTACCACACACACACATGAAAAAAAAAAAAATTGAAAGGACAATAACTTAAAAGAAAATAGCTGCTCAAGGGGTTCAACATCCACTCTGAAAATAACTAGAATTAGCAAACATTGAAATAGGTCAATTGAAACTATACAATCTGAGAAACAGAAAGAAAAAGGAGTACAAAAATATGGATTCACTCATATATATCATTAAGAATATTATCACTGACTGGGCATGGTGGTGCACACCTGTAATCCCAGTATGTGGGAGGCAGAGACAGGGGATCTCAAATTCGAGGACAACCTCAGAAATTTAGTGAAACCCTGTTTCCAAATAAAATACAAAAATAGGTCTGGGGGTATAGCACAGAGATAGAATGTCCCTGGATTCAATCTCTATACTACAGAAAAAAATATTACATTCATAATGAGAGTTTCAAAAGTAGAAGAATGAGATAAAGGGATAAAAAATATTTGAGAAAGTAATGGCCAAAATCTACTAAATTTGATGAAAAATATAAATTAGTACATTGAAGAAGAACAACAAACTCCACCTAGGATAAAATTTATACATGTTTAGTCCTCTTATGTACAAATATTCAAAAGCCAAAGGCAAACAGGAAATCTTACAAAAAGCAAGAGAAAATAAACTTATACAAAAGATCCTCAATAAAAGGACAGTTGACTTCTCATCAGAAAGCACAGAGACTTGAAGAAGGTGAGATGACATACATAAAGGGCTGAAAATAAAAAAAATAAATAAATACACAAACATCAATGAAAACACTGGCAACAAAGAATTCTAAATCCAGTAAAAATTTCTTTTAAAAACAACAAAATAAGAACAAATATTCCAAAATAGGCATAAACTGAATTTGTTGCTAGAATGCCTGTACTACAAAAAATTCTAAAGATATTCCAACCAGTTGTAATGAAAAAGAAAAGAATTGCACTGGATAACTATGTGCTTCAGAGTCCCACATGGGTGTCATTGCATTGTTCACACAGCTTTTCCTTTGTATGTGGAGAAAGAGAGATAGCTAGAGGGGGATAGAGATAGAGATAGAGATAGAGATAGAGATAGAGATAGATAGAGATAGAGATAGAGATAGATGATAGAGCGAGAGGAGAGAGTGCTCTCTTCTTTCTGTAAAGTGACCAATCCTGCCAGGTAATAGCCCCATACTTAGAACCACATCTAAATTTGGCTCCCGAAGTCCTCTATTTCAAACATATAAATACAGTCACAAAATTGTGGACTCAACATATGAATTTGGATTATAGTAAGTGGAACTTTCCTCAAACTTATAAAATCCATTTAATAAAGATAGCTAACATCATATTTAATATTAAAAGACTGCATGTGTTTTGCTACAAGGGAAAAAAAACAGGAATGTCCGCTCTTATTTCCTCTATTTTTTTTTGGGCGGTACCGGGGATTGAACCCAGGGGTGTTCTACCTCCGAGCTACACCCCTGGCCCTATTTTTTATACTTTATTTTGAAACCGGGTCTCACGAAGTTATAGAGGGCCTCACTAAGTAGCTGAGGCTGGCTGTGAACCTGGATCCTCCGGTCTCTGCCTCCCAAGTACTGGGATTACAAGCATGCGCCACCACGCCCAGCTCACCTCTATTTAACATTGTACAGAAGGTTCTAGCCTGAACCAATAGACAAATGAAGGAAATAAAAGACATTCAAATTTTTATATAAAAAGCAAAACATTCTACTCCTGTATATTGAAAATGCCAAAGAATTCACAAAAAAATTGATTATGATAAAGAAACTAGTTAAATTAGTTCAGCAAAGCTGCAGGACACATTATCAATGTATAAAGCCTAGATTTTAAAACTATAAATTAGTTTTAAACTACTTGAAAGTGAATTTTTTTTTGCGGTATTGGGGGCATTCTACCTCGGAGCTGCACCCCCGGCCCTATTTTTTATCCTTTATTGAAACCGGGTCTCACGAAGTTGCGGAGGGCCTCACTAAGTAGCTGAGGCTGGCCATGAACCTGGATCCTCCGGTCTCGGCCTCCCAAGTACTGGGATTACAAGTGTGCACCACCATGCCCGGCTTGAAAGTGAAATTTAAAGTTATCTCATTAAAAATAAAAATTCTTAGCAATACATTTAACAGAAAAGTAAAAAACTTGGAAACAAAAAATTTAAAAAAATTACAAAAATATTTAAATGAATGGAAAGATATCCTATGGTCATTAGTCAGAAGAATTAATATTGTTAAGATAAAATATTCACCAAATTGATTTAGAGATTCAACACAATTTGTCTCAAAATCACAGTTGATTTTTAATGTAGAATAGACATTGTTTTTCCTAAAATTCATATGAAAATACCAGGGACCCAGAGTAGCAAAATAATCTTAAAACAGAAGGACATCATTAGAATATTCACTCTTTCTAATTTTACACTAGAAACCTAAACTGTTCAAGACATTAGATACTGATGTAAGGTTATAGATCCATGAAATAGATCTGAGTCCAGAATTATACTACACATTTATGATCAACTAATTTTCATTAGGAATACCAAGACAGCTTAATGGGGAAAGGATCTCTCAAGATATGGTGCTTGGACAATCCGGTACAAGTGAAAGAATGTATTTGGAACCTCGAATCTCACTGTAAATAAAAATTAACTCAAATGGGTCCTAGATATAAATGTAAGATCTAAAACTCTAAGACACTAAAAAGAAAATGTAGGAGTAAATCTTCATGACAGTGTACATAAAGCAGTCACACAAGCTTCACATCCAGCAAGTATATAGAAAATTCTGTATTTCAGTGGTAGTAGTAGTAGTAGTAGTAGAACTAGTAGTAATTGTATCAGCATAGGTAAAACGGTGTTATCATGCCCTTGGTTATGAAAAGCCCAGAGAAGTTTATATATAATGCAGGCATCATTTGTATCATACTCTAAAAATTTTACTATACTTTGCACACTAAGATTTTTATTGATAATTATAACTTTTTTAGATTTCACCCTAATATGATTTGGATTTTAATTCCTAAAAACTAAAAAGAAAATCTGCAAGGTTCTTAATCTTATGTTCCATTTGTAGGCATGTATATTTTGAAGTAGCTTGGAATAAGAAAAACCTTAAACTTTGCGTTTAAATAATATGATAACAGCACCTATAAGTGATATTTAAATATTTAGCATCCCAATTCCTTATTCTGTAAAATGGTAACAATACTACCTGAAAATATTGTATGTGATTAAATGTGTTAAATTGCCTTGAATGTAGCCTGACTTATAGTAAATACCCAATATACAATAACTTTTTATTATGTCTTGATCTAAATCTTACCTCTATCTTTACTTTTACAGGAACTATGAAAATCATTTTTTATCAAAGTGACAATATTTTCCATATTTATTCCCCCTAAAGAGAGTGAACTTAGTATTTATCTTTAATTTCAGATCCCTCTTTCAACTGGGTTGGTCCTCTTGTACTAGATAAAATCTCCTATATGACTCAATCACTATCTGGAGCATGAAAGGGAGGGAAGGGGGAGGGAATAGGGTGGGATTGGAGGGAGGGCTAAATGTGCAATGTGTGCATGTATGATGTTCATACCCTGACATATATCAAAATGTATAATTATAATTTACAATGCACCAATAAATGAACATAAAAAGTTAAAAAAATCTCCTAAATTCCTGTATTTTTATCCTAAAAATCTGAAAATAATCTCAAATGGTTTATTTCCTGGAGTTTGGATTTACGCAACTGTAAGCATAGAAGTTTATCTCAATCAAATGAATTATCACTTAATCATTTGCTGAGCACCTGGGCTCCTGCTTTTCTGTTTCCCTTGCTCCTTCAAAGAAATGCCTAAGCATACTTACATCTCTTTTACCTTCCATAATCTTCTTGTTTCTTATCTTGGCTAGAAACAAACAAATAATAAGAAGAAAAGACAAATTAGTCAAAACCACTTCAAAATTTATCCTGAGTTTTCTTTCTTGTTCCTTTCTTTCCTTCTTTAATTCAACACACTCCTTCTCAAATAAGATTACTTTAAAAAAATGCTCATCCTTCCAGAGGTCGTTCTTATGATTAATACTTGTAGGTAAAAAAACATTATAGTTTATACAGCTTCCTCTAAGTATTTTCCTCTTGGGCTTGGTGGTGCATGCCTGTAATCCCAGTACTTGGGAGGCTAAAACAGGAAGATAGCAAGTTCAAGGTCAGCCTCAGCAACATATATATATATATATATATATATATATATATATATATATACATATATATATATGTTTAACACATTGTTGTTAAATACTTTTAACCCAGATGTGCTACAATGCACACCATTGCATGTTCAGTTTGTTTTGTGAGTCATGGCACACTTACTTTTCAAGGTACGGTTTGTATTTCATTTTTCATTCCTTCCCTACATTCCCCTTTTTATTTCTCCCCTGTGAAGAAGAAACTTACCATTGTTTAATACATGAGGAAATATCATCAAAGTTATATCAGCGAGAAGCAATAGAAGGAGATCAAATGTGACTCCAATCTAGGCACTCTGACTCTTGCTATTAGCATACTTAAATATATTATAAAATATTTTTAAATAATCTATTAAGTACATATGCTTCCATTATAAGAAATGATAAAAATCAAGATCAAATTAAATGATAAATAAAATATATTACAGAATCTAAGACTGTTTTATTGTTCTATTCTCAGGATCTAAGACTATTCTATTGTTCTTATTTCATGGCCAATGCATAATTGGGGCTGGGGATGTAGCTCAGTGGCAGAGCACTCACCTAGCATGTGAAAGGCCCTAGTTTTGATCCCCAGCACTGCAATAATAATAACACATAATTTTATCAGATCGATTTTCCGTGATTTAAATGCAGACTCCAGTGGGGGTACTTTTAGTATGAGCTCTAAAGATTTCCCTCTCTGGTTTAGTTGTTACTTTATTTCAAATCATATGAGTTGTGAAAAGAAAAGAAATCTAGGTTGTTATAGCCTTCAAATGGAATTACAGAGTCTCCTTTTAGAGGAATAGATACCATTTATTTGAAAAATATGGTTCATGAAGTTAAGGTACAGGAAGCAATGAAAGAGAATTGGATTAGGGATGAGCAGAGAAGTCTCTCTACTCCCTCGATGTTCCTGGAAGCAGAACCATAAGTGCACAAGGTATTTGCTCGAAATATACAATACTCTTGGGCATGAAATATCATCCCTTTTATGTGCCAAACATAAAAGACAACAACAAACCTTAACATTAAAAACAAAAGAAACTCTGTATGAAAACATTAAAGTTTTGAGCTCCTTTATTAGATAACTCTGAGACTTTTCTCTATGAGAGATCTGTAAAATAAATAAATAACTTACACACTACAAAACAAGGACTAGTTTGATGAATGCAAATGAAGCAAGAGAATTTATTTAGCTGTTGATTTTTGTTTAACATTTTAGAATCTTTCTTCTGATAAGTTAGTCATATCTTTTATTTGTCTGGGGAATTTTACTGTCTTTGTGTTTAGCACTGGGTTCAAATCGATGGTTCTTCGTGTGATTTGTAAAATTCTAAAAATGACCAAACTAAATATGCAAGGGACTTCAAAGAGTAAAACCAATGTTTTTCCCAAAGAAACATGAATGAAGAGGAAAATTTTCTCTCAAATTTGAAAGCCCTTGAGGAGTGGAAAGCTGCTAATTATTCAGTATTAGCTCTTCGAGGAGGTAAAAATACCTCAGTGTTGCATAGTGCCCCAGGAAAGCCAGACCCTAAGCCTTAACTTGTCTGATATTGCCAGTGTTCCCTTGCTCCAAGACTGGCACAAGAGTTAGGAGAATCACTGGATCTGGACACTAGAAAATTAGGTGTTTTAAGTAACCAAGATGGTCTGATGGCCAGAGTAGCCGATGAACGCTTGGACACTATGTGACAATCTGGGACCTTCAAATGTTTCTGGGGGAGGAAGATGATAAAATGCTAAGGTAGGAAGCTTTACTAGTCCCACAAAATGGTGAGAATTTTACACCAACTTGAAATGATTGCAAAATTCCCCTGAAATGCAACCCCAGAAAACATGTTTATAAAAGATGCAATATTATTACCTTCTGGGGAAGCAATATGGATAAAAATAGAGAAATAAATATATGAACAGCCTCAAAATAAATGCTTCAATTTTATAAAATGTGAATAAGAATTCTAATGTCGTATCTTATGCTATGGAACATTATTTCAAGCCCACTGCAGGTAATCACATGATGTTCTAAGCACAGAAAATATGCATGGTCTTTTGTGGATGTTCATAGACATTGTTCATGGTCTATGAACAATGTTAGCCTCTTTTAAGTGGAAACTACAATGTATTATGAGAAACTCAAAATCATTCCAATGGGTTTAGGGTTAGGGTGAAATATTTTGGTAGACTCTGATGTATAATTAAACCTGGTTCCCAAATAAAAATGAGGACTAAAACTTCTGTGAAGATGAAAAATGCATACAGGTGAACTTTAATATATCAAGCATACATGAAACCCTAACATTTTTTTCTCCTCTCCCTAACTTCCAAATGCAACCCATAGTGGCATCTGTGTAATATAGGCTTTATTATTTTATTCTGAAAAATATTTTTATTTATTCTGAAATATTTTATTTATTCTGAAAAAATATTTATTCTGAAAAAATATTTTTTGTCTTCACAAATAATAAAACTTAAGTAATTTGTATCTTTCCATATATATATATTCATATTTGAGTAGGATCAATATGTATGTTATATGATTAGCAATTTGTATCTCTCTCCCCATGTCATATATGGTATGGATGTGTGTGTATACATACATAGATACATAGTCAAATATATGTACCCTCCTCTCCATAAACATATATATAGATTTGCACATATATGTATATATTTATATAGAGAGACACAGAGACATTTTTATAAAATTTTAAAATCATTTCATGCATCACAATTTATTCAAATTTATTGGAGTTGATGAAATGATTTTAAAAATTTATAAAAATCTCTCTCTGATATATATACATATATGTACATATAAATTCCATATATCTATAATTTATTCTGTATATTGTATATGCTTGGGGGATACAAATAATAGTAAAAATTGTTGAATCCACTCCCTTAAAAAAAGACAGCTATAGGTGAGATTATAAAGGAAATGTTATAAAACTAATAGAAACATACGGCTATGTTATGTTCACTTGTCCCTTGAAAGTTATCATTCCCTATAGAAAATATCACTGCTGGAAACTCCTCCAAAGTAAAAAATGAAAAACACCTCTGTTAATCTTGGACAACAATAACTATAGGAGGAAAATTTTTACATTGTCCTCTTGGCCTGTAAATTGTTCAATATTTAAGATGATATGGCCATTGGTTAATGTTGCAGTGAAATCAATAGAAAAGAAGATTCTTGCTGTATTTTTGCCTAATTTGGGGAGTTATTAGAAGTATATTATATAGTTAAATCATACATAAACATTGTAAATTACCAAATCATTCACAATATTTATGCATATATATGTATTACATATGTATTATGTAATATATTATATATAAGATAATACATATTATTTTCTTATATTCATATATATTATATATACTCTAAGAAGATAAAATATATTATCCAAATAGTATATATTAATTATTTTCTTACCTTCCAACCAATATGAACTGTATGGTTCCCCAGTTTCTTACCCCTGAAGTGACAGAGTCATACCCAGATGTAACCCTACATATAGGATTTGTAGCAAGGAATGTTGAGAAATTAAATTTGAATTGAAGCATTTATATAAATGTTCTTTCCCTTTCTTTCTGAAAGAAAGAAAGAGGGAGGGAGGGAGGGAGGAAGGAAGGAAGGAAGTTGAAAGAAAGAAAGAAAGATAGAAAGAAAGAAAGAAAGAATAACCTGTGCTCCTTAGAGAGGGGAAAATATATTTCTAAATAAATTTATTTATATTTTAAATATAAATAAATCTTTCCAAGGGAAAGATAAGAACAACAACTCAGTTTCTCAACCTAGGGAGGATGTCTCCGATATCACATTCCCATTTCCCCACCAATGAAAACACATACCTGAAGAGTTAGCTCAGTCTCTCTAGTTTTCTCATTCACTCTATGTAAAATTATAAATAAACTCCCAAATCTTGCTTTTTTAGCCCAAGTCTTATGTTGCAATAATATTTGTTCAGAAAGTTCTAATTTAACAGAAATACAAAAATGTCTCTCTGAAATTCCTTAATTTTATATTCCTCTCGAAAGCTCTTTTAATCTTAAGAATTATCTTTGTTAGCCTAATAGTACACATCTAGAGTTTTGGCTAACAAAATGAATTTAAGATATGCTTCTTCATAAATCATGTTAAGATTTAATGAAAGAATAAATAACATAAACGTATGAGAGCAAAGAGAATTAAGAACAAATAAGGTAGGAAGAATATATCAATACATTTTTGAAAATGAAATGTTACCCAGGCACAATGGCCCATGCCTGTAATAATCTCAGTACTTGGGAAAGTGAGATAGGAAGATTGCAGGTTTGAGGCCAGAGCTTGTGGTAAGTTAGTGGGAACTTGTTTCAAAATTTTAAAAAATAAAAAGAGCTAGGTATGTAGCTCAAAGGTAGAATGCTTCTGGGTTCAATTCCCAGTAAAACACACACACACACACACACACACACACACACACACACACTGCTAATGGCAAAATGGCAACTGACTAGAAAACGAAGAAAACCAGACCTATGTAAGATGTAAAAGCCTGAAAGTACCAGGTCAAAAGAAGAAGTGGCACTTGACATTAAAAGTAAAATTACTCTTTCAAAAGCCATCTATGAACAATAGTTTATATAGCCACCATTCTTACCCAGAGAAGACAGATAACGACCCTTTTTTGTCTCCAGAAAATTATATTTTTCTCCCTCTAAATATATTCAAGCAAAGTTTGTCATTTTACTTAGAGAGAAAGTAAAAATATAAATAAAATAAACTGAACAGAATACCAACCAAGCATATTAAAGAAATTATCTTGAAAAACACTAACCTTTAAAATTTGTTAGTTATATGAGAAACACTTATATGTTGCTTATTTTGTGGCAGGAACTATCTCAAATATTTTAGAAATAGTAAAGCAATCAAAATAAGATAAGATTCTCTGCATATATAGTAGGAAGAGATATTACAAACAAAGTACTCATGGTATACATGTGGGCTCATGAAATATAGGATGACCAAGTTCAAAAGGGCAATGCAAAATGTTGAAGACAAGGTCTTGGAAATCACCTAGAATGTAGAACATAAAGAAAATAATGAGAGAATAAAAGCGGAGAAAAATATTTATAATGAGTTCATCACTAGAAAATGTACACATTTCAACTAATAGGAGTTGCAGAAAGAGGGAAAAAAGAAAACAATGGGAAGTAAATTAAGTAATATACAATACAATTACGTTACTTTGTACGTATGTTTTAGGATCAGCCCAATCCACAGAATAACTAGTGCAATAAATAATAGTCACTTACCATCACATATAGTTATACAAGTGCAGAACCATGTACATGAATATTTTAACAGCTATGAAAGGGGAAAAATAAATAATGCAAAAGTCCCCAGTTGCATTCATACAAGAAGCTCATCCTCTGATTCATATTTTTTGCTTTGAATTAATGAATTTTCTGCCTTGAACATCAATCACAATTTATAAAGGAAACAACACCATCAATAAAAGTTGAGACTGGCTTGAAGATACACATCCCCACTGATGAAAAAATAAAATAAAATTTTAAGGGAGTATCAAGACCATATTTGTAGAGCTACCAGCTCTGGGTGCGTGGTCAGAGAGTGGCACCTGGGAGCTTGAGTCTACAAGGTCAGAATGGCTGAAAGTAGTCCATTTGACATGGTGGACTAAAGCCAGAATCCCTACTTGGGAGTTGGAGTCCACTATAGAGTATCTCCCCAGAAAAAAAAATAACTGAAAAAATACTACTGCAAATGGAGTGGATATTATAACACCATGGAGATTGAGGTGTTTGGTGTACCCTACCCGATCTCATAACTAGAAAATGAGCTAAACTATTTCTTGATCATAGAGGCTGAATTTTCAGTACCACTATGAAGCAAGAGATCCAAACTGCCACAAAGCCTAAACTAGTTCTGAACTGAGGATTCGAGTGATCAGACGGAAGCAACCTTTAACTAGAGAAAAGTGGTCATCATAATTATTGGAAGTAGAGAATGGAAAGATGCAGAAAATATAGACAATGATGCAAAGTATACATTTAAAAGGCTATATATATATATATATATATACTTATATGTTGCTTATTTTGTGACAGAAACTATTTTAAATGTTTTAGAAATAGTAAATCCATTAAAATAAGAGAAGATCCAGTGCATGTATAGTAGGAGGATATTACAAAGTACTCATGCAAAATGTTGAAGACAAGGTCTTGGAAATCACCTAGAATGTACAACATAAAGAAAATAAGGAGAGAATAAAAGGGGAGAAAATATTTGTAATGAGTTTATCAATAGAAAATGTACACATTTCAACTAATAGAAGTTGCAGAAAGAGGACAAAAGAAAATGATGGGAAGTAAATTAAGTAATATACAGGACAAGTATTTTTAGAATTAGCCCAATCCACAGAATAACTAGTGCAATGAATAATAGTCATTTACCATAACATATAGTTATACAATTCAGAACCATGTGAATGAATATTTAAACAGCTATGAAAGGCGAAAAGTAAATAATGCAAAAGATTACATATATATATATATATATATGTTATGTATATATATATACATAATAATGATTATATATGATCATATATATATAATCTGTTCTAGGTTGTGTTTGTGTGTTGTCTGGTGACATGCATAGAGGATATGAAAGAACGCATAGTAGGTGTCATTATGTTACCAGAGCAGTGGAATGAGGAAGGAACCAGGCATAATGGCAGTAAATCCAGGGTGTGATGGAAGGCAAGGAAAAAAAAAATAAAATGAAATATAGGAAAGCTTCCCTGGGATCTTAAATACCTATAATACAATCATAGTCATTCATTATGCCAAAGTAAGTCAACATTTATTTATGTTTATACCTAAACTGAGGAAAAATGTATTCTCAATAGCCGTACTAAAATCCAGACTCATTCCAGTAGAAAAACAATTAAGAAAGAATATGGAATACAACAACAAAAAAATATCCAGTGGGAAGTGGTAGTGTAGCTCAGTGGAAGGGCTGGTGCTTAGCATGGCCAAAGCCTTAGGTTCAATCTTCAGCACAGAAGAAGTACAGGAAAAAGGAAGAGGAGGAAAAGGAGGAGGAAGAGGAGGAGGAGGAGGA
>PVJS01034267.1:0-21670 GCA_004027185.1 Glis glis | reverse complement strand
CCTTCTTCCGTGCCCTTCAAAGGGACTGCAGGACTCCAATGGTCCCTCCTTCTCCTTCTCCTCCTCCTCCTCCTCCTCTTCCTCCTCCTTCTATTTCCAGCCGCCATGAGGTAAGCAGCTTGCTCCACCAGACTCCCACCATGAGGTGCTGCCACACCACAGGTCCAAAGCAACAGGGCCATCAACCATGGACTGACACATACGACTCTGTGAGCCACAGTAAACCTTTCCCCTTCTAAGGTGCTTATCTTGGGAGTTGTGTCATAGTAATGGAAAGCTGACTAGCACGAGCTGATTAGAAATTGGTCCTACTGCCTTTCATTTCCAACCTACGTTTACACTGTGGTGCAGACACTGAGACTGAAGGGAAACGGGGAGAAAGCTGTGGAGTCTGTCACAGCCCGTCTTCTCCTACACAGATTCTGGAATATGTCAGTGTGGGCACAATTGCAACAATAATTGCCCTGCCTGTCTGGGTAGCACTTTTAACTGTGACCTTCCAAAAAACCATCTGCAAACCTACAGGTTGACAAATTTTTCTGTAAAATCGAAACAAAATAGATATTTTATATTTTGTGGGCCATGCAAGCTTCTGTTGCAACTATTCAACTCTATCAAAAAACTTGGGTATGGCCAGGTTCAGTGGGGCAAACCTGTAATCCCAGTACTTGGGAGGCCGAGACAGGAGGATTGCAGGTTCAAGGCCAGCCTCAGCCATTTAGCAAGACTCTCAGCAACTTAGCGAGATCCTGTTTCAAAATAAAAATAAAATAGGAGCCGGGCATGGTGGTGGCACATGCTTGTAATTCCCGTACTTGGGAGGCAGAGACAGGAGGATCGCAAGTTCGAGGCAGGCCTCAGCAACTTAGTGAGACCCTATTTCCAAATAAAAAATAAAATCGGACTGGGGGTGTAGCTCGAAGGTGGAATGCCCCTGAGTTCAATCCCCAGTACCACACAAAAAATAATAAAATAAAATAGGGCTGAGGGTGTAGCTCAGAGGTAGAATGTCCCTGGGTTCCATCCCCAGTACTACACACACACACACACACACACACACACACACACACACACTGATAGTATTTGAATTTCATAAAATGTCCATGTGTCACAAAATATCTTGCTTTATATTTGTCTTACTTTAGATTTTTAAAATCTACTGTTTCTTCCAGTGATTAATTTTAAAAAATTTTTTTTAAATTAATCAGAGAGTGGACTTGATTTGTACCATGGGCCATACTTAGCAGATTTCTGTTCGCGCCCGGAGCAGAGACTCTAATGGCGAACTTTGGGTACCAGGACGGATGACGTGGCTGATACTTCTCCACCCACACCTTTACTCAGCCCTCCTCACACCGATGGTCCACCAGCTACCTGCTGCACTGCGTTTTATAACACTGCTGATGACAGTCACAGGGTCTATGACAAGAGAGGTCAGGGAGCGAAATATACAACACAGCACAGTCAATACCCCGTACTACAGCGCGGTGGCAAGACAGGCGGAGATCTCGTTACATTGGGCCACTTTCCGTCTACAAAGCTAGTCTGCAAAATGGTATTTGTGCCAAAAAAAGGAAAACCACTTAATAAATAGCTCTACTCTCAGCTTTTGTCCCCAGGCAGAAGCAGAATTTTTAAAAAAAAAAGCACAGAGAAACTGAGTTTAAGAAATTCCGTTCTGAAGTATCTAGACTCTGAGATACCTGGGCTGTCGTGGCCCCAGATGCAGAGGCGCCGGCTTCAGCCCAGGATCTCCGCCTGCCCCGCCTCTTCTGTGTTCAGCTCAGTTTAAATTCTGTCTTCTGTATAAAGCTCTCCCTTGACTAAGTCATCCCTCATATCTGGATTCCTGACATTGACTTCCAGCAGTATTTATTTGACAATTATATGCTGATTTATAGGATCTTTTTCTGCGTGCGTGTGTGTATGTGTGTTTCTGTCTCTGAGCTACACCCCCAGCCCTCTTTATTTTTTCTTTTGAAACAGGGTCTCACTAGGTTGCCAAGAGTCTCTATACATTGCTGAGGCTAGCCTCGAACCTGTGATCCTCCTGTCTCAGCCTCCCAAGTACTGAGATTACAGGCGTGCGCCACCACTCCTGGCTCTGGTGTCTTCTTAAACCGTTGTTCTGACTCTTGAATGGGTAACTGTGAATTCCTTTAGAATTACAATCCCCTTCTAGTTTCCTATGTATTCTAGGCCCCTGACCATAATGCCTCCTGCCAAGTCGGGGTAGCTCAGCGGGAACTTGGCTCAACACGCGCACAAGTAGAAGGACACACCGTGGCCTCTTCTTCTTCACGACTTCTCCACACAAGTTCTTCTCTACTCTTCTAGGAGGGAACTGTCTCAGCCAGCATTCGCCTTGCTTTAACGTTTTTCCCCCCGGAGCTTGGGATTGAACCCAGGGGCATTCTACCTCTGAGCTATACCCCCAGTCCTATTTTTATTATTTGTTTTGAACCAGGGTCTCATTAAGTTGCAGAGGGCCTCACTAAATAGCTGAGGCTGATGCCGGGTATGGTGGTGCACACTTGTAATCCCAGTACTTGGGAGGCTGAGACAGTAGGATCCGGGTTTGCAGCCAGTCTCAGCTACTTAGTGAGGCCCTCCGCAACTTAGCGAGACCCTGTTTCAAAATAAAGGATAAAAAAATAGGGCCGGGATCCCCAGTACCACAAAAATAAATGAATAAATAAATAAATAAATAAATAGCTGAGGCTGGCCGCGAACCTGCGATCCTCCTGTCTCAGCCTCCCAAGTACTGGGATTAGGAGCGTGCACCACCATGCCCGGGTATTTTTAATCTTTATTTTGAAACAGGGTCTCACTAAGTTGTGGAGGGCCTCACTAAGTAGCTGAGGCTGGCCGCGAACCTGCGATCCTCCTGTCTCAGCCTCTCAAGTACTGGGATTACAAGTGTGTGCCACCACGCACGGCTTTGCTTTAACTTTTTAAAATCTATTTAAGACTTTCTTTGATCTTCTGTGGAGTTTATAAACAAGCTAGTTTAGTTTGTTTATTTACGAGGCACAATGATAACCCTTGCCTGACAGTACTGCCTCCCCAACGAGCTCTTCAAATCCATTGGGCGCTTTAGTCAACCCCAGGAAAATCGTAGGACACCATGTTTCCCTGCAAAAATTCTACTTCACATACACAAAACAGTATTGATGGTTTACAAACTTCTCTATTTCCTGCTCTGATGTTCATCATAGTGTAATGAGAAAACAAATAGCTCATTCACCTGACACTTGAAGAAGAAAACCAGAGAGGTTCAACAACTCAAAGTTTCTCTCTCTCTCTCTCTCTCTCTCTCTCTCTCTCTCTTTCTCTCTCTCTCTCTCTCTCTCTCTCTCTCTCTCTTTCTCTCTCTCTCTCTCTCTCTCTCTTTTTTTTGTGTGTGTGGTGCTGGGGTTTGAACTCAGGGGCATTCTACCTCTCGGCTTCGCCCCCAGCCCTTTTCATTTTTCGTTTGGAAACATGGTCTCACTAGATTGCTGAGAGTCTTGCTCAGTTGCTAAGGCTGTCCTCAAACCTGTGATCCTCCTGCCTCAGCCTCCCAAAGACTGGGATGACAGGCTACACTGCGCCCGGCGAACTTCAACTTCTTACATGATAAATAGTTTGCTCATGCTTTCCTCCAAAACATTGATCAGCTTTGTCCTCTGTGTGTTATTTGCTTTGCTGTGCAGAAGTTTTTAGTTTAATATAGATCCACTTGCCTATTTCTGCTTTTTAGACCTGTGCTTCTGAGATAATAGTTATAAAATGATTGCCAAGACTAATATTGTAAAGCTCTTTCTCATGATTTCTTCTAGAAGTGTGCAGGTTCTGGCCTGCATTTAAGTCTTCCATTAATTTTGAGTTTATTTTTGTATGCAGTAGAAGGGTACAATTTCATTCTTTTGTACCTAGATATCCAATTTTACCAGTATCTTTTTTCTTTCTTTCTTTCTTTTTGGCATTGGGGATTGAACCCAGGGGCATTCTAACCCTAAACTACACCCCCAGCTCCATTTTATTTTTTATTTTGAAACAGGGTCTCATTAAGTTGCTGAGTTGTTGAGGCTGGCCTCAAAACTACGATCCTCCTGTCCAGGCATGTACCACCATGCCTGGCTCTAGTATCATTTTTTGAAGAAATTATCCTTTCTTCATTAAATATTGTTGGGACCCCTTTCAAAAATTAGTGGAGTATAAAGATGTGTATTGATTTCTGTTCTGCTCTCTATTTTATTTCATTAGTTGGTATGTCTGTCTTTATGCCAATACCATACTCTTTAACATATTGTAGCCTTGTAGTATACTTTGATATCAGGAAATGTCATGACTCCAGCTTTGTTCTTCTTATTCAAGATTGTTTTGCCTTTCGAAGGTCTTTTGTGGGTATATAAGAATCTTATTTTAAAATGTCGTAGAGATTATATTAAATCCACAGGTCACGTTGGCCAGAATGGACATTTTAGCCATGATAAGTTTTCCAGCCCATGAACAGGAATGTCAGCTCAGCCAGACCCTAAGAGCCCCTCCAATCCTTGTGTGGTCAGACTGGCTTTCTTTGTTTAGTGGCCCCAAGGCATCTAGAGTGTACTTAGCCTTGTCAGCACTCCCAGACAGGTGACACTGAAGCCTGGTAGTGCCCCAGGCAGCCCCCAGGAAACAGGTCACTGCAGTCTCTTCCCCTCCTTCCCTCCCGGGGGAGCTGGGAGCTGGGTTTGGCCTGTGGTCTCATTTGCTAATTCAATCATCTTTCTCCTCACTAACCTCCAGCCGGGTCCTCCCGTGCCTGAGGCTGAATGGACAGGTGCATCCTCTCACTGGCCCAGGGAAAACTGTCCCCCACCCGGACATGTGACCGACATCTTTCTACCACCAGGAGAAACCTGGAGACAGGTATGCACCACCTCTGTGTTGAGCAGGGAGGGTTGTGGGTTAAGACAACTGCCAGCCCCTCCTACCATCGGCCCTGCTTCCCAGCTCTGCTTCTCTGGCTCCCGGCAACGAGGTGACCGAAACACAAGTCATTCTTTTGGGGCATTAGACACATGGCCCACTGCTTTCCCTCTCTGAGGAGCAGCCGGGAGCCGGGCTTGCCTCCCAATCGCGTGGAGCTGTGCCAGGAGCAAGGATGATGGCAGGAGCGAGTCTCAAATGTCCTTAGTGGCTTTGGTGTGGCCACGTCATTCATTCTCACCCAGGTGCAGGAGCCTCTCCACCAGACTCTGGGCTTCTCACAAAAATAAATGTGTTCCATGTTCCTGAAGCGATTCGCTCCCCGGGGAGGGAAGTCCAGAGCGTCCCAGTCCCTGTGGTTAGAAATGCAGAGATCTTCTGACTTATCAGTTGTACTTTTAGCATTTCCTTCCGTGTATATACTTATAAGGCTATTTCAAGATATCTAAAGAATAGTATGTATTATAATATAATTCAAAGTAGGAAAGATATGGAACCATGTAAAAGTATATCAGTGGGGAAATTATTAATTAAAATACATTATTTTCATAAAATAGTATTCTGTGTTGTCGTAAAGTTCCTCTTGTATCCCAATTACTCCCTAGTTTCTGCATATGAGAGAAAACATATGACCTTTCACTTTCTGTGACTGGCTAATCTCACTTAACAGAATGTTCTCAAGGTCCTTCCATTTTCCTGCAAATGACATAATTTTGTTCTTCTTTACTGCTGAGGAGCATTCCATTGTGTGTGTATCCCATAATTTTGTAATCCATTCATCTGTTGATGGACACCTAGGTTGTTTCCATAATTTGGCTATTGTGAATTGTGCTGCTATAAACAAAGATATGCATGTATCACTATAATATTCTGAATATAAAAAGGATATACAGAGTTGTACAAAAATATTATTTTCCTTTTATCTAAGGTTGTATTCAAAATTGTCACCTATGGTAATATTTTTTAAATGAACATGAGATCAGATGAGACTTTCACTTTTTATTTAGTTCCTCTGTTGTAATATGGGCCTTTTACAGGTTGAAACTTCCTCAATAAAACCCCCAATGCTCAGGAAATTAAAACAAGAATTAATAAATGGGATGGTATTATACTAAAAAGTTTCTGTTCATCAAAGGAAACCATCAAGGGTCTAAAGAGAAAGTCTACAGAATGGGAGATCTTTGCCAGCTATTCCTCTGGTAAAAGACTAATATCTAGAATATACAAATATCTAGAATATACAAAGTACTTAAAAGACTTAACACTAAAAAATAACCCAATTTAGAAATGGGAAATTGAACTAAATAGACATTTCACAAAAAAAGAAATACAAATGGCCAATAAATACATGAAAAAATGTTCAATGTCATTAGCAATTAGGGAGATGCACATCATAACTACACTGAGATTCCATCTAACCCCAATCAGAAGGGCAATATTAAAGAAATCAAACAACAATAAATGCTGGCGAAGACATGGGGAAATGGGAACTCTTCTACACTGTTGGTGGGATTGCAAATTAGTATAGCTGCTATGGAGATCAGTGTGGAGATTCCTCAGAAAACTGGGGATGGATCCACCTTATGATCCAACTATACCACTCGTGGGTATCTTTCCAAAGGGACTGAAATCAGAATATTATAGTAATACATGCACATCCACGTTTATAGCAGCACAGTTCACAATAGCCAAATTATGGAACCAACCTAGGTGTCCATCAACAGATGAATGGATTACAAAATTATGGGATACACACACAATGGAATGCTCCTCAGCAGTAAAGAACAAAATTATGTCATTTGCAGGAAAATGGAAGGACCTGGAGAACATGATGTTAAGTGAGATTAGCCAGTCACAGAAAGTGAAGGGTCCTATATTTTCTCTCATACGCAGAAGCTAGGGAGTAGTGGGGATACCAGAGGGATTCCAGATAATGGAGGAGAAACCCCACTGGAGCCAGGGAGGGGGTCTAGGGGGATGGGAGGGAGGAGGGGAAGGATCAATGAAGGAATCACTTCCGTCGACATTCTGTACATATGTGAGAATACCAGTGTCAACCTCAACACCCTGTGTGGGGAAGGGCGGGGACAACAGGGAGGGAGCCGGGGCAAGCCCGCCAAGTACTGTGTGCATGTGTGTCCCTGTCACTATGAACTACATTATGATGTGAGACTAGAATGCACCAATAAAAATATAAAAAATAAAAAATAATAAAAATTAAAAATCTCAATTCATTTAAAAATATGTGCCTTACAAATATTTAGTGTGCATGTACTTTAGATCTGCATTGAGCAGGGTGTGGCAATTAGCAGATGTGCAACAAATACCCATTCCCTCTACTTTATCCCCACGTCCCAGCACATTATTAATACAAAACTCCTCCGTATCGTTTTCTAAAAATTTTTATTCTAAATTAAAAAATGGTTGAATTTTGACAAACCACCATCCCAATCTATCTTGCTGTTATTTGTATTTAATCTGTACACCTGGAGTCTGAACTTCTCACACATAAAATCTATTGCTTTTTTTTCTAGATTGATTTGAAACAATGAAAACAAGAAAAATCTGCATTTTACAGTGTTTTCTCTTAAAGCATCTTCTAGCTTAAACTGGAGTATATATTTAAGGTAAGAATCTTTAAACTGGTCTTCCTGATATTGTAAAAACACAAAGTCAAGCTGGGCGTGGTGGTGCACGCTTGTAATCCCAGTCCTTGGGAGGCTGAGACGGGAGGATTGCAGGTTCACGGCCAGCTTCAGCTACTCAGCAAGTCCCTCCACAACGTAGTGAGACCCTGTTTCAAAATAAAGGATAAAAAATAGGGCTGGGGGTGGAGCTTGGAGGTAGAATGCCCCTGGGTTCAATCCCTAGTACCACCCCCCCCAAAAAAAAAACCCCACAAAGTCGCTGCCCATGATGATCCGCAGCTGCGGCTAACTGAGAGAAGAGCAGCCGTCCGACTCTCCGATCGCCTGGGTAATACAAAACCAGAGGGTCCTCACAGCCCACAGGGAAGCGGAGCAGGGGAGAACAGAGGGGAAGGAAAGCACTCTCTTCTTGGGAGGCCGGCATGACACAGGCCAGAGCAGACGTCAGGCGTGTGTTAGGAAGCGTGATCCATCCCACCTGCGTTAACTCTTGCTGTGCTTAAATCATCACCTGTCTCCTCTCTGAGATATCTTCACTGGTATTTTTAATTATTTACTCTGGTTTGGGCCACCTGTCATAAATCACAGTATAAATTGCCTAACTTCAGTGTATTTCTATGGCAACCACTGAAAACCAAAAGTGGCTTAGCATTCAATTATTCCACCGTGCTCAGAGAAGAGCTTTACACTTTGTAGATATTGACCACCACGCCACCATGTATCTACTGCCCACACACCCTGTGGCAACAAGGGATCGATTGTTAAGACAGCAGGATCCCAGGGGAGCAAGTCCTGGAATGTAGGCGGACAAACCCCAGGAAACACAGGGAGCTCTGAATCAAACACGAGCGCTCCCTCTGGACCTCCTAAAACTTCAAGATCCAACTAACCCTGCATGTAAGACATGCTCCAGCTGGGCGCATGGGAAAGCACCGTGCCAAAGGCCTTGCACAAATGGGTCCGACCTGAGTGGGAAGAGCCCAGAAACTGACTTGCATGATGTTAGCGCTGAAGAAGTTTTTAAAAGCCCTACAGCCAGGTGTGGTGGCGCACACCTGTAATCCCAGGACTTGGGAGGCTGAGACAGGAGGATCGCCGGTTCGAAGCCAGCCTCAGCAACTTAGTGAGACCCTCAGCAACTTAGTGATGCCCTGTTTCAAAATATAAAAAATAAAAGGGCTGGGGGTGTAGCTCAGAGGTAAGTACCCCTGGGTTCATTCGCCAGTACTAAAAAAAAGGAGGTTATATTGAAATTCGAATTTGGAAGATGAATAGGTCAATGTCAAACAGGACAGAGGTAAAATATTATGCCAAATAGAGAAGCAAATATAAGCCGAATTGCAAATGCATAGCAAACTGCAAATATATATAAATTGCTTGGGATTGCATAGAGATAAGGTAGCAGGAAGTTGGGATGAAAGTATCCAAGCTCGCCTATGCAACTTGGATGTTATTCTGAGGAATGCAATTTGAGATTCCTATGCCTTCATAAATAAATGAAGGGCAGACTCAGACTTGAATTTTTAAAAGGCTAAGCGCTTCAGTGCAGTAGCAAGGATATATCGAAGAACTCCAGAGAATCTGGAAGTCAAAAGACTGGCACAGAGCCTACTGCATCGGTCCACGCGAAAGATGGGCACAGAGACTACTGCATCAGTCCAAGTGAAAGACCAGCACAGAGCCTTCTGCATCGGTCCAAGCGAAAGACAGGAGCGGGCTGAACCAGGGCAGCAGCAGGAGGAAGCAAGACTGGGGGACGGGCTTTCGAAAGCTCAGGAGACAAGATGGAAAAAAAATCAGAATGCACAGGTGAAAAGAAAGGAAGAAAGAGCGACCAGAGCCAGTCTCCCAGTGTCCGAGCACGAGTAAAGGACTGAAAAATGGAAGAGCCACGTCTCATCGCCAACATGATCAATTTCAGATATTAGATTAGCAAAGAATTATGTGAGTGGGTTAGAGTGAAAGAGGCTGCAGAGAACTTCAAACAGCACAATACTGGAACAGTGGCGTCATTGTGCACAGAGAAGCAGTCGTCTGTCAGCGTGTCTGCAAAGTAATTTTCTACCTGGTTAGGTTAGCAGATGGAAAATGTGTATTTCCTTTCCCATGGAAAAAGAACACTTAGTCATTGACCACGCGACAGGCCACAGTACTTCATTCTGAATACCTGCCTGGGGGCTTCAATGGACAATTCAGACTGCTTGTCACAAACTGCTCACCAGTAATTTATAATATGCACAAAGAGCCTTCTCGATTAGATTTATATCCATGCATTTAAATTAAGATCCACTTAGTCTGATGCCTCCAAGTCTAGCTGAAAAGATGCCAGAAGTTTGGCTTTCAAGTGTTAGGGTTTCGGGGGGATTAATTCATCCACCAGAGGCACTGAAGTCCAACTTGGGCTGTAGTCGCTCCTTCTGAAGGAACAACGATGACCCAAAGCTGACTTTCAAAATGAGGCAAATAGAAGGAGAAGCGGGACGGGAACCCACATCGGGCTCATTCGCACATATTTGGGATTTAAAAGATTTTTGTTATCGTTCAACTGGAGCCCCGTGGAAACTACTTATGAGTCGTGCTCTGTTCGGGTGCTGCGCTTTGAGCGGCACCGAGCCCCTGTGTGGCTTTCCCAGGTCACGTGACAGATGGCGGACGCTCTGCTCTTGTGTCTCTGAAGGTCTGTGGTCCTTTTGGCAGGACGCTGAGAACCCAGCTCTAGATCTAGAGAAAGCACGGAGCCCAGGAGGACATGCGGCCCTTCGGCTCCTGCTGAAAAGGCTTGGAGAAATGGGCAGACGAGGCTGGAATTAGAGAGTTTCATCTGGATAGAAAATCACTCATTCTTCAGACCTTCAAACATCTGCCTATGAGAATAATTGTACCCCTGAAATTCTCAGTAGTGCTCTTAAATATTGACTGGTTCCAGTGGCAAGTTTATAGAGAACATTATGCCTATTTCGGTACAAAGAATAAGCTTTCCTATCAAAGCAGACTTATCGCCATTTCCCAGTCGCTCAGTGAGGGTCCTCCTTCTTGAAAGGTCGTATCGTACTGACCATGTTGATGTTTCTCCATCTAATCACCAAACATTCACGGAGTTCTTAGGGACGCTGAAATACTCCTGATAAAATGAAAGTAAAATATTGTCAGAACAAATGTGTTAGAACAAACACTGGTGTTTCAGGAACGGTAGACTGTCAGCAGTGGACACTCTGGCAAAGACGGTGTTACACAGAATTATGAACATAACTATTTATACACCTGACCCCAAGGGACCCTCCAAAGACCACTATGTCCAACAACTAGTGCTGTTTTTACCTGTTCTAATCGTTCGTTTTAAGCTTATAAAAATAACCTCCTTTATTCCATATTTCTCTGATTTTCAAAGTCTAGAGTGAAGAGTATCATGTCAGTGCATCTGTGAGGCTGGAACATGTTGGCAGAGTTCATTAGCACCGCTCCTTCAGAGACAAGTCACAGTGCTCTCTGAGAATCCCAGGAGGACAGCCCAGGACCAAGTGGAGGCAAAGAAAGGAGCGAAAGGTCTAAGGGGCCAGTGAGCGGGTCTGGGTGGCACCTCTGTGGGTCTGAGAGGAAATGCCAGTCAACTCAACAGCACATCTGCACAGCTGAGCTGGTTGCCGACCGAAGCGCGGTGGGAAGTTCATCCTGCCTTGAGCCACTTTGACCTAAAAGTTCAGAGTACAGCCCTGCGTATCTGCAGATCCCGAACAGTGGCACTCCCAGGGAGGCCATTACGTGCCCAGCCAGCAGCTCCCCTGAGAGCAGAGCCCAACCACTGGTCTTGCCAGACAGCAGAGCCCAGCCAGCAGTCATGCCCGACATCAGCTCCAAGCTGGGATCCCAGCCCCTTAGAGACCCTGTCTGCCTGAGGTCTCCACTAGCCGGCCCTTCCAGAACCACAAGGCAGACTAACAGTGAAGGTCTCCAATATGTCCATCGGAGGGTTTCTCAGCAGAAACCCTGCGGGCCAGGAGAGAATGGATGACATATTCCAGGTGCTGAAGGAAAAAACTGCCAAGCAAGAGTACTTTATCCAGCAAAGCTGCCTTTCAGAAATGAGGAAGAAATAAAAATTTTCCAGAAGAACAAAAGCTAAGGGAGTTCATCACTAAATTCGCCTTACATGAATTACTAAAGTGAGTTCCTTAAGCAGAAACAAACATCCACTAATTAATAACATGAAACACATGCAGGAGCAAAATTCAACGATAAAAGTAAAGCGGAGCCACGTTCACATGATTCTAAGTCTGTAATAATGGTGCGTAAAGCAATTTAATTCTTAGCATAAAATCAAAAGACAAAGCTATTAATAACAACTGTAGCTGAAATAAATTAGGGGATAAACATTACAAAATGTTGTAAATTCTGACAGTAAAAACCTACAATGAGGGAGTTTTTGTATGCAATTGAAGTAAAGTTGTTGCCAGCTTGGAATAGGTTGTTATAAATATAAGATATTCTATGTAACCCTAATGGTAGCCACAAAGCAAAAAATCTTTTGTAGAAGCATAAAGCAAAGATTGGAAGGAATTCACAGCATACCACAGCAGAAAGTCATCAAACCACAAAGGCAGAGGGGGCAAAACAGAAAGAAAGAATCTACAAAACAACTGGAACTGCACAAGTTAGTCCTTACCTCTGAACAATTGCCTCAGATATAAATAGATCAAGTTCTCCAATAAAAAGATAGAAAGTGACTCAGTGAATAGGAAATTAAGACCCAACTATATACTGCCTATAAGAGACTCAGCTCACTTTTAGACACCCATAGACTAAAAGTGGAGGAATGAAAAGATACCAGATGCAAGTGGAAATCAGAAGAGAGCATGGGTAGCTTTACTTACATCAGACAAAACATACTTTTAGTCAAAAACTGAAAAAAACAAAGAAGGACAGTATATAGCAATAAGGGGGCCAATTTATCAGAAGTATATAACAATTATAAATATACATGCACCCAACATTAGGACAATCAAATCTATGAATTGCCACATATGGTGAATTGGTTTTTGACAAAGGTGGCAGAAAAACACAATAGGTGAGGGATAGTCTGAAGTTGGATGGCCCTAACCTCACACCATATACAAAAATCAACTAAAAAGAATTAAATATTTAAATGTAATAGCAAAAAGTCTAAAAGTACTAGAAGAAAACAGGGGAAAACTACATGACTTGATCTTGGCCATGAATTTTTGGATATGCCTCCCCCAAAACACAGGTAACAAAGCAGAAATAGACAAACGAGGTTGCAAACAACTAAGATGCTTTTTCACATCAAAAGAAATAATTAGCAGGGTAAAAGACAGCCTGTGGGTCAATAGAAAATATTTGCAAGCTATATATCTGGTGAGATATTAACATCTGAAATATTTAAGAAATGAATGCAACACACGAAGAGAACACAAAGCTCTCAAAAATGGGCAAAGGGGAACGTGGATACATATTTCAAAAGAAAACTTACAAAGGGCCCATAGGTGTATTTTTTAAATGCCCAACATCATTAGTCATCTGGGAAAAACAAATTAAAACCAGATATTATTTCACACCTGTCAGAATGGCTCTTGTTTTAAAAATGTAAGATAACAAGTATTGGTGAGGATAAAGAGAAAATATAGACTTTATACACTGTCGGGGATGTAAATGAGCTCATCCGTTATGGAAATCTGTATGGATATTCATCTAAAAACCTAAACCTAGAATTACCATATGATCCAGCAATCCAAGTTCTGTGGATTTACCCCAAAGACCTGAAATTAATTTGTCAAAGAGATGCCTCAATTCCTGTTTTTATTGCAGCAGTATTGATAGTAGCCAAGTTATAGAATCGACCTAAATGCCCATCATCAGATGAAGGCACAAAGACATGCGGTACATATACACAAAGGAATACTACTCAGCCTTCAAAAAGAAGGAAATTCTATCATTTGTGACCACTTGGATGTAACTGGAGAACAGCATGTCATGTGAAATTAGCCACTCACAGAAAGACAAGAGGAATCTGAAACAATGGAACACAAAGCAAGTTGGGTGACAGTGTTCCAGGCTAGGGGGAGTGGAGACAGATAAGAATAAAGGACACAGCATCTCACACAAGTAGGTTCCCCCTTTTTTTTTTTTGGTGATCTATTACACAGTGACTATAGTAATGACAGTGTATTGTACATTTCAAAATTGCTAGGAGAGTAAATTTCAAAAGTTCCCACTACAAAAACAGTAATTATTTGAGATGATGACTATATTAATTATCTTGATATAATTACCCTACATTGTATTCATTCATAAATCATAACATCACTTTGTTCCCCACAAACATATACAATTATGATCTGACAATTTATAATTTTAAAAAAAGAGTGTAGAATAAGTAATATTTGAGTTGATAATGGCTGAAACATCCAGAATGAAAGAAAGACATGTATTTTCCATTAAAAAGTCCAAAGTATCAAAAGCAGGTTAAACAGAAGGAAATCCATACCCGAAATCTTTTAGCCCCAGGGCAAGTCATGAAGAACAGGAAGGAAACCTTAAAAGTAGCTCGAGGAAAACCTGGTTTACCTGCACGAGCACTGAGAGACACTGAGAGCCTGCTGCTCGGAAGCGGTGACCAGAGACAAAAGACAGAGGTGGGATGTCCTCCAGACACTGAGAGAAAACGGCCATCAACCAGAATGGCATTCCCAAACAACACTGTAAGACTCAGGGAAGTAAGCAGAAGTTCAAAAGTAAGAGAGACACAGACCATTATTACGAAAAGAAACGCCACCTCCTTGTTTTCAGTGTCAAACACGGCAGCTCTACCTGCAGGGGATATGTTCCTGCAACCCCAGGCCTCCCCATGTCCCTTAAGCCAAGAAAGTTCAGACAAGTTCAAGAAAAACAACTTCACTGGAGGCTCCCTTCGTCCTTGGGAGGGAGCTGCCATGGAAAGCTTAGGTTTTGTCCCACAGTTCCCAAGATCATGAGTAGTGGGAAGAGGGCGTCCGTTATGTTTATCCAGGACTCTTTCCCAACTTTCAGAACATGGGCAACTTATTAGGAACCCTGTGGAAATCGCAAAGCATGGATCCTCACTAGAAGAGCCTGTTAAGGATAAACACAAAGAAGAAAAATGACCCTTGTAGCAAACCCTTGGGAAGAATCGTGAATAAATGAAATTATTAAAAATGGAAGTAATAGCCGGGCATGGTGGTGCATGCTTGTAATCCCAGTACCTGGGAGGCCGAGACAGAAGGATCACAGGTTTGCGGCCAGCCTCAGCTACTTAGTGAGGCCTTCTGCAACTTAGACCCTGTTTCAAAATAAAGAATAAAAAATAAGGCTGGGGGTATAGCTTGGAGGTAGAATGCCCCTGGGTGCAATCCCCAGTACCGAAGAAAAAAAAAGTTAAGTAAGAATAAACAAAAGTAGATGGTACAGTTCAATTATAATACTTAATTGTATTTTTTAATCTCCATAGAATTTAAGTTCAGATGACATTAATGTGCAAGATTAGAAATGGGATGGGAACTTTAATTAAAGCATTTCAGATCTTTGTATTATTGAAAAAGAGAGTCAAAATTCTGATTAGCTTTACAGTTTTGGTGTGTATTACAATTTCAATGGCAAAGACAAAAATAATTTAAAAAATCTTCTAAAGAATAATAAAAACTAGAATGAGAAAAATGACAAATCTAAACAAGCATGAAAGAGAAAATACAAAATAAAAAGGTAGGATGAATATTAAATGCTAGAAATATAAAATACTTCAACTCTCAGAGCAGAATTAAATTAGTGACCGATTAGTAATATCAGATAAGTATCCTTACCATGTGAAATTTGAAAATATTTTGAACCGAAGCAAAACACAAAATAGCAAAATGTATGCGATGGCCACAGAGACAGAGGAGATACAGAGGGAGAAGATGATACAAAAATGGAGGCAGACAGTGGAGTGATAGAGATGGCCCCTACAGACCAAGCATCCCGGTATTTCCAAACACTACCAGGAGCTAAGACAGACGAATGGGTGGGCTCTGCCTCGGAGCGCCTAGAAGACACCAACCCCTTGATTTCAGACTCTCACCTCCTCAACTCTATGGAGTCAACCTGAGTAGAGTCAAAAAATCCTGTGATAGCTCGTGCAGGAAATGATTGTAGCTACTGGGGAAGGAGGCAGAAGAGAATGTGGAAGGCTCCAGCGTTGACCAAAAACTTAGAGAGCTGCACGGATACACGCATACCCAGGTTTATAGCAGCGCAATTCACAATAGCCAAATTACGGAACCGACCGACGTGTCCATCAGTAGATGAACTGATGAAGGAAATGTGGTCTATGCACACAGTGGAGTTTCACCCAGCCAGTCAGCAGGAAAATGGATGGAGCCCAAGAATATTGCGCTCAGTGAGATCAGCCAGTCTCAGAAAATCTAGGGTCCTGTGTTTTCTCTCATGTGTGGAAGCTAGAGAGAAATAGGAAACAAAAGGGACTTCGAATAAATAAGAGAGAGACCGGTAGAAGAGGGGAAGGGGGATAGGGGAGGAGAAAAAGGAGGCTTGATGAAGGAAACAGTTCAAATCATTCTAGGTCCATATATAAAAGCATCACTACCAACCTCTCTAATACACCGGAGTGCGGCCGGGGGAGTGGGGTGGGATGCGGAGGGAAGCGCACCAAGTTCTGTGTGTGTTTGTATAACTTCGAATCTCAGTGTGATGTATAATTACAATACGCAAATAAAAGTATATTTTTAAAGGCTTTCTCTATATACGTCTTTGAATACGACAGAAGGAGATGTATGGAATACATGGCGAGCAGTCTGTTTCCTGCCATTACATTAATCCTTGGATTTACCTTTGAAAAAGTTGCCGTGAATCATTTTGACACGTGATGACTGCTCTTCCTTATGTCTCCGTGGAGCGTGTCAGCAGAAGGTCAGACATCATCGCGTGTCTGGCTCAGGGCGAGCTTCTGCTGCATCTCAGGATGCCATCGGGGAAGAGGAGAGAGCAAAACATCTCTCGTGGGTTGTGCAGGTTTATTCCAAACATGCACAAAACTGGCCAATGCGTGTCTCCCCTGCAGACCTTAGAACAGTGAGCTCCATTCTGAAATCTCACTACGAATAGTGTTATGATGCAATAAAAGGACTGTGTGGCATTTTCCTTTGAAAAATATTCTTAGCAAACTGAGAAATTATAACCTTTCCAAATTGGGGGTATACACTGTCTAATTTTCAGGATAAAGAATGATTATCTTGCCAGGCACAGTGGCGCACGCCTATAATCTCAGTACTTGGGAGGCTGAGACAGGAGGATGACAGGTTGGAGGCCAGCCTCAGCAACTTAGTGAGGCCCTGTTTCAAAATAAAAAATATAAAGAGCTGAGGGTGTAACTCATAGGTAGAATGTCCTTGGGTTCAATCCCAGTACCAAAAAAAAAGAAAAAAGAAAAATGAATATCTCCAAAAATAATGTTTGAGGGATTCAGCTAAAAAAAAGTTCATAGAAGAAGGACTATGCATTAAATTATTATATTAAGAAAAGTCTCAAAGCAATAATACAAATTTTCATTTTAAGAAATTAATAAAAGAAGAATGAAATAAGTCCAAAGCAGGTAAAAGTAAGAACATAATAAAATAACATAAATCAACAAAATAGAAAATAGTATTAAAAACAAAACCTGATTATTCAAAAGGGATCAGTAAAAGTGATAAACTTCTAGCCAGATCATTCAAGAAAAATAAAGAATTATCAATGTTAGGAATGAAATCCAGAATAGAAAACACTAGACACTCCAGATATTAAAAGATACTAAGAGGCTGCTCAGGACAATTCTATGCCCAGAAATTAGAAAAATTAGGTGAAATTGGCCAGTTCCTTCAAAGGCATAAATTATATCATATATATAATTATATCATATATATATATATATATATGTATATATATATATCAAAAAGAAATCCATAATCTGAATACACCTATGCCTGTTACATAAATTGAAGTTGTAATTAAAATTCTTCCTTCCCACTTCAAATCCCTCCATGGCTGGGTGGTGACGTTGGTGAATTGCACAAAACATTTAAAGAAAAAAAAAGTACAAATTTTACACAATCATATCGACAATCTAGACAAGAAGGTAAAACTTCCCCACTTATTTATAAGGTCGGCAATGTCCTAATATCAAAATCCACCAAAGATATCACAGGAAAGACCAATTGTGCTCATCTATACAGATGCACAAATTTTCAAGAAAACATTAGGAAATCAAATTCGGTAATACAACAAGAACTCTGTCATGGGTTAGCTCTATTATTGGATTATCTTGAGACTCCAGAGCTGGCTTAACATTTAAAATCCATATTAAATCATAGCACACTAAAAAAGAAAAATTAATCATCCTACTAATGAACAAAACTGGTCAAACCCAACACCCATTCATGACACTTTCAGCAAAGTAATGATTTGAGAGACCATCCTGAACAGAATCATAAATTAACAAGGTAATCATAAAATCTTTCACACTCATATTCGACATCGTACTAGGCATCCTAGCAAGTATAAAACTGGAACAAAAACAAATAGAAGACAAAAAGATTTGAAAAGAACAAATAAAACTTTCTCTGGTCACAAAAGATACTGTTGTCTAAAGGGAAAACCTAAAAGAATCTACCAGAAAGCTCCTGAACTCAAAGTCAACGGAATACAAGGTCATCCCACAAAATCAGCTTCCAATATTACATAACAATAAACAACTAGAATCAAACAATTGTAAAAGTTCCGTGCATGATTACTCAAGATTTGAAATATGTGGTGGCGCACATTGTACTTGGGAGGCTGAGGCAGGAGGATCGCAGGTTCGCGGCCAGCCTCAGCTACTTAGTGAGGCCCTCCGCAACTTAGTGAGACCCTGTTTCAAAACAAAGAATAAAAAAATAGGGCTGGGGGTGTAGCTCATAGGTAGAATGCCCCTGGGTTCAATCTCCAGTACCACAAAAAAAAAAGATTTGAAATATGAATTCAAGGAACATTATGCATACAAAAGAGGTAAGGATGACACTATTCGACAACAGTGACAAGGACAGCCATAGTGACAACACAGCCCCGGCTGACAGGTAGGTAGTGCTGGGTCTACACCAGCAGCTATGCTGTGGAATCTGCATAGATCAGCTCATGTAATTCACACAGCCTGCAAGGCGAGCACTCCTGTGTCTCCACAAACATGGAGACAGAAACACCGGAGGGGTGTGACGACCCCAAGGGTGGACGGTGAGGGACCCACCCTCTGACGGAATTCCCTGTTGCTCTTGTCTAACCTGCCATGTAGGGGGCCTTGACACCGCCACCTCGCGCATCCTCATCATCTTCTCACGTGACTCATACAGTGTCGTCATTAAAATCTATTTCATACACGTTCCTTTTCTGCCAGAACACTAACTGATACAATATTTCAAGATGAATGTCTCTTAAAAATTTATCAGTCAGCTGGGCATGGTGGCTCACACTTTTAATCCCAGTACTTGGGAGGCTGAGACAGGAGGATGGCAGGTTCGCGGCCAGCCTCAGCTACTTAGTGAGGCCCTCCGCAACTTAGTGAGACCCTGTTTCAAAAAAAAAAGAAAGAATTAAAAAATAGAGCTGGGGGTGTAGCTTGGAGGTAGAATGTCCCTGAGTTCAATCCCCAGTACCACAAAAAAATAAATAAAATAAAATAAATAAGAAGGGCTGGGAGTGTAGCTCAGAGGTAGAATAACCCTGGGTCCAATGCCCAATGCCTAAATAATAAATAAATAAATAAATAAATAAATAAATAAATAAATATTGGGAAAAAATGGTATGACCCTGCCTTGTCTGTTGCCACACAGCAGATAATCATGAGATGTAAATCTCTCCACGACAGTCAGCGTTCCAAGTCAACCCAGCATCTATTTACTACCTGTCTGTCTGTCTTGTGGACTAAGCTCAATCCCATAGATGCTCCCTGAAAGGTAAAATAACATTTACATCCTCAGATGGAGTGGCAAGGTTAGTGCTCTAAACTCTGGAAAATTAAGAGTCCTCCACCTAACACCTTAGACAGCACAAATCTGATTCGTTAGTGAACAAAAGAGAAATACTACGCACCGGCATGCCAAGCCCTGGTTCTTCCTATCTTGTTCCCAGCACAGGCAAATGCATGAGCTGTGGTGCTAATCTAATAATTGTCAGCCTCACTCAGGGGCTGACGATGTATCCGACTGTGCTACAGATAAAGAGCGCCAGAGTCTGCAGACGGTCAGATCTCTGTGGCAGAACAAACAGGCTGTGACTTTCCTGGGTGAGAAGACAGCGCCCCAGGAATGAGCCAGAGAGAGGTGCTCCGCGTGGGGTCTGTGGGACCTCCAGCAGCCTGAGTCCAGCACAGTTATTTGACTGGGACTGGGTGTCGTGGGGAATTCGAGATAAAAGGTTGGTACCTCCAGTTTGTCTAGTTCACATCAGCCGTAAGCCTGGGGAACTGTGTCAAAATCAGAAGACAGATTGTGTTGTCCTGATATTTCAAGTTATTATTTTTCTGAGAAACCATGGTTATTACTTCGCTTCATGCAAACCTTGGGATGAGTGTTTCTTAATAATCAGATAGCTCCCTGAGAAGCGTAAGAGCTCAGAAAGCTGCTTTCCAATGGAGAATTACTCCAGAACCTTGCTAATCCCAGCTTACTACAGGGAGAAAATCCCTGTTTATGGAAACATGGAACTCTGGTCTGTGGAGTTTTTAATCTTAAAACAAATGAGGTAAGTTATGTCTTCATCCATTTTTTTTAATATTTTCACTTTTTTTTTACAAAATATAAGTGTATGGGGTACGATGTGATGTTTCGATCTATGTTCACAATGTGTAATGATTAAATCCGGCTGATTAACAAATCCGTCACCCCATGCTCGTTAGAATAGCTGTTATCACAAAGATAGCAAGTGCTGGGGAGGGTGTGGTAGAGCAGGAACCCTGGCACGGTGTTGGTGCAGTGTAGATTGGTACCACCAGCTGGGCGTGGCGGCCCGCGCTTATAATCTCAGTACTTGAGAGGCTGAGACAGGAGGATCACAGGTTCGTGGCAAGCCTCAGCTACTTAGTGAGGCCCTCCGCAAGTTAGTGAGACCCTGTTTCAAAATAAAGAATAAAAAATTGGGCTGGGGGTGTAGCTCCAAGGTAGAATATCCCTGGATTCAATCCCCAGTACCACAAAAAAAGTTAATTAATTAAAAATAAATAAATAAGTAAGTAAGTACCACCAATGTGAGAAACTGCACGGAGGTTCTTCACAAATCTAAGATAGAAGCCGGGCATGGTGGTGCATGCTTGTAATCCCAGTACTTGGGAGGCTGAGACAGGAGGATGGCAGGTTCAAAGCCAGCCTTGGCAACTTAGCAAGGCTCTCAGCAACTGAGTGAGACTCTGTTTCCAAATAAGAAATAAAATAGGGCTAGGGGTATAGCTTGGAGGTAGAATGCCTCTGGATTTAATCCCAGTACCAAAAAAAAAAAAAAATCTAAGATAGAGCCGTAAGGTGAGCCAGGATTCCCACCTCTGGCTCCTTATCTCAAAGAACTCAAGTCAGTGCATCTGTATCCTTCGACTAGGAAATATTTGGATATGAACCGCCATGCCCTGTAGCCCCCAACCAAAATTAAATTACCTTTCCTTGGGATATCTAACCAATATTTCTTTTTATTATTTATTTATTTATTTATTTATTTATTTATGTATTTATTCATTTATTTTTATTTTTTGCAGAACTGGGGATGGAACCCAGGGGCATTCTACCTCTGAGCTGCACCCCCAGCCCTACTTTTTTTGTGTGTGTGTGGTACCAGGGATTGAACCCAGGGGTGTTCTACCTCTGCGCTACACCCCCAGCCCTATTTTTTTTTATATACTTTATTTTGAAACCGGGTCTCACAAAGTTGCGGAGGGCCTCACTAGGGAGAGAGAGAGAGAGAGAGAGAGAGAGAGAAAGAGAGCTGAGGCTGATCCTCTGGTCTCCGCCTCCCAAAGTACTGGGATTACAAGCGTGCACCACCACGCC
>PVJS01034266.1:0-21674 GCA_004027185.1 Glis glis | reverse complement strand
GGCCCAGGTGAGCAGCCCCCTCGTCCCCACCCGACAGGGCCCAGGTGAGCAGCCGCCTCATCCCTACCTGACAGGGCCCAGGTGAACAGCCCCCTCGTCCACACCCAACAGAGCCCAGGTGAGCATCCCTCTGGTCCCCACCCAACAGGCCGAGGTGAGCAGCCCCCTCAACCCTACCCGATAGGGCCCAGGTAAGCAGCCCCCTCGTCCCTACCTGACAGGGCCCAGGTGAGCATCTCTCTCATCCCCACCCGACAGGGCCCAGGTGAGCAGCCTCATCCCCACCTGACAGGGCCCAGGTGAGCAGCCCCCTTGTCCCTACCCGACAGGGCCCAGGTGAGCAGCCCCCTCACCCCTACCCGACAGGGCCCGGGTGAGCAGCCTCATCCCCACCTGACAGGGCCCAGGTGAGCAGCCCCCTCACCCCTACCCGACAGGGCCCGGGTGAGCAGCCCCTTTTCCCCCACCTGCTTCAAAGCCTCTTGCATGTCTGCCCTGAAACCCTGGCATTCACGTAGACTGCAGACCCACGTCCACAAATCCCTTCCATCTAGACCAGATAGGATAGGCCACTGACACCTCACCCCATCCTCAGCTAGGTGTCCTGAGAGCCGGGTGCGGTGGCACACACCTGTAATCCCAGTACTTGAGAGGCTGAGACAGGAGGATCACAGGTTCAAGACCAGCCTCAGTTACTTAGTGAAACTCTATTTCAAAATAAAAAATAAGTCGGGAGTGGTGGCGCACACTTATAATCCCAGTACTTGGGAGGCTGAGACCGGAGGATCCGGGTTCACGGCCAGCCTCAGCTACTTAGGGAGGCCTTCCGCAACTTAGTGAGACCCTGTTTCAAAATAAAGAATAAAAAATAGGGCTGGGGGTGTAGTTTGAAGGTAGAATGCCCCTGGGTTCAATCCCCAGTACCAAAAAGAAAAAAGAGGTGCCCTGAGTAGAACACAGGGCCACGCGGTAACCTCATTCACGCACAGAACATCCTCAATGGGAATTCCTGGAAGGGGGCACCCGGGGCCTCAGAACCAGTGGAGCACAAGTGTCCCAACTCACCTGCCACGCCACGGCAAGCTGGGCAATCTCCCGGCCCGACATGCCCTCGGTCAGCTGGGCGATCTCTGAGCATTTCCTGCCGTAATCAAACTGGGCCAGCTTCAGACGCCTGGAAGAAGAGTTCCCAAGTGGTGGCTGCTGGCCTTAGTGCCACACAGCAGGAGCCACGGAGGCAGGCACAAGGCCAGGCAGCACCAGAGGCCATGGCCTGTGCAGAAGCTGGCGGCGGCGGGCTCTCCTCAACAGCCCTGGCTGGGCGAGCCAAACTGCTCACTCCTCCCTTCCTAGCATGCGGGGCACCTTGCCTCCTTCACAGGCTCTGGAGGGCCGGGGCCTGGGTGGTGGTGGGTGGGGGGAGTGAAGCTGCACCAACTTCCTACTAGCTCCAGACCCACCCACATTTGCACACCGAGGGCCCAAACAGCAGGCGCCTTTTAAATGCTTAGCCAAGCCAGGTGGGGTATGGTAGGGCACGATTGTAATCCCAGCACTTGGGAGGCTGAGACAGGAGGATCTGGGTTCGCGGCCAGTCTCAGCAACTTAGTGAGGCCCTCTGCAACTTAGTGAGACCCTGTTTCAAAATAAAAAATAAAAAATAGGGCTGGGGGTGTAGCTTGGAGGTGGAATTCCCCTGGGTTCAATCCCCAGTCAGTACCAAAAAAAAGAGAAAAGAATAAAAAATAGGGCTGAAGGTGTAGCTCAGAGGTAGAGTGCCCCTGGCTTCAACCCCCAGTACTGGAAAAAAAAGAAAAAAAAGCTTATCCAGGCTGAGCTGCTAACTGAGCAGGGCATCTCAAGGAAGGAAAGGAATGACTGAGTGAGGAGCTGTGCAATCCCTAGTTCCCACGTGAACACCTGACCCAAGGCACAGAAACCGCCTGTGAAGAGAGTGCGGAAATCAGGTTGAGGTGCCTGGGCCAGCCATGTTCCGTTAAAAAGAGGATGGTGGCAGAGGCAGCAGGAGGGATTCAGGTCACGATGTGGAGGGACTAGGAGCCTGAGCCCCTGGTCACAGAAAACAGAGCAGCCTCTGCTGACAGGGAGCGTCCTGGACCCCACAGGGACAGGATGCAGGGAGCACCAGGGTCTGGGTACCAGGCGGCTTTGCCCAACAGCTTCTCCCAGGGTGCCTCAGAGAAGCTCCCGGGAGTGGCAGAGGGTGGCTGGGCCACTCAGGTAGTCACAGACAATGGTGACCATCTACCTCCAAACCTGGCTCAGGAGTGTCAGAGAGTCTCAGTGAGTACAGCTTCCCCTCACCCCCAGGGTGCCCCAAATCCAGGGCCCAAGAATTTCCTTAAAGACCCTGAAGGATCCAGGCACTTCAAATAATGGGGGGTCAGTATGTAACGGTGGACTGTTGGACAGGCCGGCAACTATCCTCAGGCAAGGAGTGGGGGGAGGAAAGGACCAAGGGCCCTCCAGACAGAGCTGCCTGCGCCAGGTCCAGGGCCCACGGGAACCAAACAAAGGGCACCTGAATGCAACATGACCAGGAAACCCCGGACACAAACGCCCACACCAAGAGGCCAGCCTGCTTGGAAGTGCCCGGCGGGAGCAGGGACTGGGCGGCCACTGACTGCAGATGGCGGGAGGGGTGGGACCACATGGGGACCTGGACACTTACTGCTTTCCTTCTGTGGCCGGCTTAAGAACATACTTGTCAAAATACATTCTCACCAGGCGCTCCCGCTCCTCCCGCTGCGGCAGGTTGAAGCAGACCATCTCATCGATGCGGTCGTTGATGGCCCAGTCGAACTGCTCGGGCTGGTTGCTGGCCAGAACCAGCATGAACCTGCAACAACAGGTGACCCGCTGAGAATCTGGCTGGGCCTGGGGGGGGGGTCTTTTCACTCCCTCAGGGTTTCCCTGAGGAAACTTGGCGGCTTTTGTTTTCTTTTGTGGTGTTCAGGATAGAAGTCAGGATCTCACACATGCTAGGTAAGCACTCTACCACTGAGCTATATCCCAGCCCTTGGTAGAAAACCTCAGGAAGCAGAAAGAGGAGGATTATAGGTTTGAAGCCAGTCTCAACAACTTAAGGCTCTCAGCAACTTAGTGAGACCCTGTTTCCAAATAAAAAATAGGGGGGCCAGGTGTAGTGGCTCACGCTTGTAATCCCAGTACTCGGGAGGCTGAGACCAGAGGATCCGGGTTCGCGGCCAGCCTCAGGTACTTAGTGAGGCCCCTCTGCAACTTCGTGAGACCCGGTTTCAAAATAAAGGATAAAAAATAGGGCCAGGGGTGTAGCTCGGAGGTAGAACGCCCCTGGGTTCAATCCCCAGTACTGCAAAAAAAAAAAAAAAAAAAAAAGGGGGGCCAGGCATGCTGGCACACACTTGTAATCCCAGTACTTGGGAGGCTGAGACCAGAGGATCCAGGTTTGCAGCCAGCCTCAGCTACTTAATGAGGTCCTCCACAATTTAGTGAGACCCTGTTTCAAAATAAAGAATAAAAAATCAGGCTGGGGATATAGCTCGGAGGTAGAATGCCCCTGGGTTCCATTCCCAGTACCAAAAAAAAAAAAAAAAAAAAAAAAAAAGGGCTGGGGGAATAGCTTGGAGATAGAATGCACCTAGGTTCAATCCCCAGCACCACCAAAAAAACTCAGAAAGACCCATCCCTGGACCCCACCAGAGCCGTACACACAGCCCGTTTGCACGTCAGCATGCAAGGCTGCTTCGCATCCTAAGGTTCGGTTCTTGCCCCAAATCCGTTTCTCTCCATTGATCAATGAATGCCCCAGCCCAACAGGGCAGCATCAACAGGACAGTTGCTCCCTCTTGCTGTAGAGTCCTCACCATGCTGCGTGCGTGCGTGCGTATGGTGGCAGCTGGGGGACCCTGGCATCCAGGACAGATGCCTGGCCACGCTGGGGCTGGGGCCACCTGAGTAGAGATGCCCACGCGGTTGAGCAGGGGCCTCACCTTGCTCTTGGGAGGGCCTGGTCAGGCAGCAGCCACAGCCAGCGAGCGGGATGCGTCTGAGAAGACGGCTACAAGCTGACTAGAGGACTTGGTCCTCCCTTGGCGAGCTAGAGACAGGATTAGGGGATTTGGCAGGGACAAGCATGCCTGGCCACAAGTGAGCAACCTGACAGTGACCTCTGGGGGCAGCACAGGGAAGCAGTTCCAAATGGGGCCTCTTCCCAGGCCTGGAGGCCACCATGGGCCAAGTATCCTAGCAGAGGGCCCAGGCTCTGTCCAGGACATGCTTCTACACCAGCTCCCAGAGAGCAGGGACACCGCAGGCCCCAGAGCCTCCCCCTGCAGAGCAGCCCTGTGCGTCAGGAGGTCTCAGCTCTGACCGCCTCCCTGGCACGCATGTGGATGGCTGGAGACCAAGGGGCAGGAGGGATGGTGCTGGCGGGGTGGCTGACAGGGCTGTGTGGACAAGGACTGACCACCTGGCTCTGCCCGGGGGGCCTTGGCATGCTTTCTCAGTGAAGCTTGCTGCCCATCTGAGCCCCACGGGCCCTCAAGCCCCTCCTAGGTGGGGACCTAAGACCAGCGCAAATGGATTCTCAGGTACTGTGTGCTGAATTCTCGGGCCCTCCCTCAGCAGTGGTGCGTGCCTGAGCAGTGCCTCAGTTTCCTTCGTGAGGGCCAAGGGCGCGGCCACCAAGGGCTTGCACAGGGAGCTCAGCGAGGGCTTACTTGTTGCTGTGCTGGCCCGTCCTGTGCAGGAACGCGTTCAGGGCTGCCCTGAGGTCTTCACTTATCTTTTCCTGCAGGGAGAGGGTTCAGTCACTGGCTGGAGGAGCAGAGTTCTCTGAATGCCAAGGTGGGGAGGGGTGCAGGGTAGAGGGCTGCGGCTGCGGCTGCGGGGTGAGGCAGGGGCCAGGCCACAACCTAACTCCAAAGCTGACACTCACTCCAAGCAGACCCAGACGCGTGCTAGGCACTTGCAAGGCCCCCGTCAAACAGCACCAACAAAACCCAAACCAAACCAAATGTGTTGTATATGTAACTACTGTTTTACAAGAAAACCTCACAGGGAAAAAGCAGCTAGGCAGCAGCCTCAGTCCTGGACCAGCACAGTAGACCTAGCCCCTGCCTACTCTGGGATGAGGCAGCCCCAAAGCCAGCTCTTATCACTGAACCTGCTTGGAGTGCCCAGCACCCTCCCACAGCCAGAGAGGCTTCTAGAATACTCACTGTCGCTCGCTTCCTAAGGAAAGCGTCTGCTTCATCTACAAAGAGCAGGAGGCTGTGAATGAGAGAAGGACGGGACGCTTGGGTACCATGGGTGGCATCTGGAAACACTCAGAAGCAGGCCCTACAGGCCAGATTCCCAAGGAGCAGCCCAACAGCACACAGGCTGTGCCCTGCAGGAACTGGCACACGGACCCAACTGAACTCACACCCAACGGCTTAAAGAACCCAACACTCCTCCACCTCAGCCACCTGTGGGAGCTCAGACTGCAGCTTCTGATGCAGTGTGCCTGACCAGCTCCCCAGGCCCAGGCCGGGGCAGGGCAGGGGCTGCTTGGTCAACACCAGGGAAAGGGGAAGGCCAGAGGGGAGGGTGCAAACCCAGAAATGTGGCAACATTGGGGCAACTGAGGCTGGGCTGGTCATGCCATATCACATGGGTCACTGCGACATCCTACTTAGCGGTCACCATGTCCTCAGCTCTCTTTCGGAAGGTTCATCAAAATAGAAAGGGGCACAAGCACACCTGCCTGCGTGTGTGCACACCTGCCTGTGTGTGTGCACACACACATGGTGCACATGCTCAGGGGAGGAGCTATGGTCAGAGGCCTGGGTGTGGCCTCCCACCATATACCATGCCCCTGCTGAGCCCACCCCGCATGGAGGCCCTGAAACCACCAGCAGTCCACCCACAGTGTGAAACTCTCTGAAGGACCCTCTGCATGCCCCAGGCATCCTCAGAACCTGGGGGTGCTGGGGCCTCCCACACAGCCTCACGGACAGGAGGGCCCCAGCAAGCTAGCCAGAGCCCCTTCCCAGGGGCCAATCTGGTGGGCCCCCAGGAACCAAGGCCTGTGTGCATGGGAGGGGGCTCTCACCCTCGCCGGCTGGTGCTGGCCCAGTCGAAGACCTTGTGCATGGCGGTCACACCCTCCCGCCCCATAGGGGCCACGTCCCCGCCTGTCATGATGGCGTAGTCCATGCCTGAGTGCAGAGCGAGTTTCTGGGCAGGAAGGGGTGGGGGAGACAAAGCAGATGTTCCCTAACCTTCTGCAAAACTGGAAGCTCCACCAGCTCACCCTGCCCAATGTGGAAGGTCTCCCCACCAGAAGAGCTGGGGAGGCCCCCTACATCCACAGCAGCACCGTGAGCCCCGAGGGCCGGCCAAGGGCAACCCAGCAGCACCACACCCTGTAGAGGAGGCCTTCTCACCTTGGCAAAGAGAGTCTTGCCGGTCCCCGGAGGCCCGTACATCAGGATGTTCCTGTACAGGCTCTTGTTCCTCCTGGTATTCCTCGTTGCGATGGCGATGTCCCGCACTCGTGCCTCCAGGCTGGGCTGTGAGGGGAAGTATGGTTTAGGGACATCCTTGGAGGTCCATGGACACTCTGCTGGAGACTACTCCTTCTGAGGCTTGGACCAGCTCAAGGGGCAGCCAAATCCAGGCTGGGTTTAGACCACAAGACATATTTCAGGAGCCAAAAGCTCTGTGCACGAGGACCATGTGGACCAGCAGCTCAGTTCCACTGCTGGCCGCCTGCCCAGGCCCACAGAGGCTGCAGCTACTTACGCTGAGGATGACGCCCTCCAGTGCATCCTGGGGCTTGCTGAGGAGCCGCCGGCTGACCTGCAAGTAGCATCAGGTTGGCTGGGCACAGAAACATGCTGCCCCGCCAAGCCCAGGACTAGGACCAGGTCCCAGAGCTGGAAAACCAGAGCCTGGGACACATGGAGCCAGTTGTGGGTGTGGGCAATCTATCAGTTCTTTATTGACATTTATTTTCTCAACCACCCAGTCACTGAGTGACTGGAGGAAACCCAGCCACAGCCCATGTGGAGAACAGGCCAACAGAGAGAGAAGCTGGCTTCCAAGGGAGCGGCCAGACTCCGAGCTCCCCCCCACCTCCTCTGGCAGGATAAGCACTGTGTCCCAGGCTTTGTAGAGAGCCAGAAGCGGACTGCACAGGTGCAGCATCAAACTGGGAGAACACACCCAAAACCACACACGGGAGGAAGTGAGTGCGTTTGCACAAAAGGGAGGGAAAGGAGAAAAACTGCACACCACCTGCTTCTGATATGGGAATGCCTGGCAAAGACACGGAGTCCTGGGGAGGATGGGTCACAGTTGAGGCCATACCTGCACGGGGTGCCTCAGCGCCTCCAGCACAGAGATACGGGAGGTCTCCCTCACCAGGGACGGCTTCCCCAGGCGTGCCTCCACATACCGGCCCATGACAGCAGTGGCATTCTTGGCTGAATAGACCCCGACAGCCAGCAGTGTCAACCCAGCCACCTAGAACAGAAAAAGAGCAGGTGACGAACCCACATTCCTAAGTGTATACCCCACCTTTACCCCATGCTTCATCTTGTGGCAAGGGGCAGCTGGGGTCCTGTGGTAGCCCCTATTGGGCCCTGGCCCAGCCCCCAACCTCAATCCCACAGCCATCCAGTGCTGAACTGCATGGACAGCAGGAGGTCGCTAGTGCCCCTTCTCAGAGCATTTTCCTCTGTGAAGCACACAGCAAATCCTCTGGAGCTAAGGCTGCAGGGCTGAACATGGCCAGGCGGGCAGTGGGCTGGTGCCCTTGAGGGCCATGCCCTCCGCAGCTTTCTTGCTCACTAAAAAGGTTAAAATCAGCTGGACATGGGGGCACACTGAGACAGGAGGATTGCAGGTTCACAGCTAGCCTCAGCAACTTAGCAAAAAAAAAAAAAAAAGAAAAGAGAAATAAAATACAAATTAGAAAGAAGCCTAGCACTATGGTGCACGACTACAATCCCAGTACTTGGGAGAGTGAGACAGAAGGATCACAGGTTTGCAGCCAGCCTCAGCAACTTAGCGAAGCCCTCCACAACTTAGTAAGACCATGTTTCAAAAATAAAAAAATGGCGGGGCGTGGTGGTGCACGCTTGTAATCCCAGTACTTTGGGAGGCGGAGATCAGAGGATCCGGGTTCGCAGCCAGCCTTAGCACGCTCGCGCGTGCTCTCTTTCTCTCTCTCTCCCTGTCTCTGTCTCTCTCTCTCTACCTAGTGAGGCCCTCCGCAACTTCGTGAGACCCAGTTTCAAAATAAAGTATAAAAAATAGGGCCGGGGGTGTAGCGCGCAGGTAGAACACCCCTGGGTTCAATCCCCAGTACTGCAAAATAAATAAATAAATAAATAAATAAATAAATAAATAAATGAATGAATGAACCAACCGGGCGTGGTGGCGCACGCTTGTAATCCCAGTACTTTGGGAGGCGGAGACCGGAGGATCCAGGTTCGAGGCCAGCCTCAGCTCTCTCTCTCTCTCTCTCTCTCTCTCTCCCTGTCTCTCTCTCTCTCTTTCTCTCTTCTTAGTGAGGCCCTCCGCAACTTCGTGAGACCCGGTCTCAAAATAAAATATAAAAAATAGGGCCAGGGGTGTAGCGGTGTAGCGCAGAGGTAGAACGCCCCTGGGTTCAATCCCCGGTACCGCAAATAAATAAATTAATTAATTAATTAAATAAATAAATAAATAAATAGATAAATAAATAAATAAATAAAATAGGGCTGAGGGTGTAGCCAAAGGCAGAATGGCCCTGGGTTCAATCCCCAGTACCACATATACACAAAGAAAGCTGGGTTTGGCAGCACACACCTGTGATCCCAGTACTTGGGAAGCTGAGACAGGCAAACTGCAGGTTCGAAGCCAGCCTCAGCAATTTAGTAAGGTTGTCAGCAAACTAGTAAGACCCTGTTTCCATATATAAATAAAATAGGGTGGGGGTGTAGCTCAAAGATAAAATGCTCCTGGAGTCAATCCCCAGCACCACAAAAAAAAAAGAGAGGGAGAGAGAAGGGGCACGTTCTCTCAGCCCTGAGGGCAGCAGCACTGTGGACACTCATCACATGAGAAAGCCCACAGGCTAGCCCCTGCACAGTGCTGCCCACTGCATCTGACACCTCCAGCCTGCTGGCCCAGTGACTGAGGCCACAAGCCATGGCCACAATGGTCCGCTGGCTGGCATGCGCCTGGGTGCTTCCCTCAGTGGGCTGACTGCTGCTATGCATGGAAAGCCCTCACAGAAACAGCCTGAAGAAGCATTGAGCCCGCCACTCTGTGTCAGAGCCCTCGCCTGCCCTGTGGACGTGGCTAGTCCTACTCTGCCAAAGCTGCAAGGCCATACTCTTCCAAGTACGCTGGAGAGCGAGCTCCAGCCCTTCTCCAGTCTGTTTTTGGCCAGGGGGCAGGAAGCCTGAAGCCTCATATGCAGGCTGCTGAAGTCAGCACTCGCTATAGCTGGATGTGGTTTGTCCCCCAAAGGTTCCCGTGCTGACGGCATGGTCCAGTATGGTGGTGTAGAGGTGGCAGACCCTTTAAGAGGTGGCACCTAGTGGAGAGTCATGAGGCCTCAGGGCTCCGCTGCCTCTCAGTCAATTCTCACCAGGCTGGTTCCCTTTCCACCTCTGCCACACTGAGGTGCAGCAGGGGCCCTTGCCAGAATGCCAGTGACATACCGTTTGGGCTCTCCAGCACCAGAACTGAGCCAAATAAACCTCTTTCTAAGTTCCCCAACCTTGGGTATTTTGTCAGAGCAACAAAATATGGACTAAGACAGCAATGAATCGTTCAGAGTGCCCCAAACCTAGAGGCTCTATCACATCCAGCTGCGTTTCTTCTCCCAGGCTGAGGAGAGAAGGACCTGGAGGAGCTGCAGCAGCTGATGGCTCAAGCACAGGCCTGCTCCACTAACACATCAGCCTCAGTGCACCCATGGCATGCACTGCTTCGCCTGGCCAGTAGGGACAGCACCAGGGCTCACAGGGAGGCGCCCAGGATATGTCTCAGGCTGTCCTCTAGGCCCGCTCCCAAGGACACATGGTATATACCGTGGCTGTCATTTTGTCCCAGTCAGTCACAAAGGCACGAAATCCTTCACCAAACAGGGTACCAGCCGTCCTGCGGGGGGGAAACAGACACATGACTGAGAGACACAGGGACCTGAACACATGGCTAAAAAACATCAAGGGCAAAACCCTAATCCAGCCTCCTAGACTCTGAGGTCAGCCCCAAAGGTTGACAGAGAAGGACCTGCTGGGACCGAAGGGCTGAGAACTGCCCACCACATGCCAACCCAGAGCTGCTGGTCACGGGTCTGGAGAGCATCCACAGACCAGCACCACGTGCCAGCCAGGGAGCCCTCGATGTCCTCACCGGATGGACTCCAGGATGGTCTGGCGGTGCTCGGCGGCCTTCAGGCGGATCTGCTCACGGATGATGTCTGCATTCTCCCGGTCAGCTTTGGCCCGGGCCCGAGCCTCCGCCTCCACCCGCAGCATCTCATTCTTACTCCGCAGCTCCATCTCCCGCTCCACAGTGGCTGCCCAGGAGAAGACAAGAATAGCAGTGTTCAGCCTGGGCCATGCCTGTCTCTGCCCACACGCAGACCTCAGGAGCACAAGGACCAAGGACAGTGCAGGGTCTCAATGAGCAGATCACAACTGCCGGGCGTGGTGGCGCACGCTTGCAATCCCAGTACTTGGGAGGCAGAGACCGGAGGATCCAGGTTCGCGGCCAGCCTCAGCTACTTAGTGAGGCCCTCCGCAACTTCATGAGACTCGATTTCAAAATAAAGTATAAAAAAATAGGACTGGGGGTGTAGCTCAGAGGTAGAACGCCCTTGGGTTCAATCCCTGGTACCGCAAAAAAAAAAAAAAAAAAAAAAAAAAATCACAACCCAGGATCAGCCCCTCCAGCAAACAGAGGAGCCCTAAACTAGACCATGACCCAAGCGTTCTTAGGATAACATGTTTAAAGAAACAAAATGTACAGGATTACAAAGGAAATCCACTTACACTAAACACAATTATCAAAATACCACAAAAAAGCCGAGCGTGGTGGCACATGCCTGTAATCCCAGTACTTGGGAGACTGAGACAGGGGGATTGCAGGCCTCAGCTACTTAGTGAGGCCCTCTGCAACTTAGTGAGACCCTGTTGCAAAATAAAGAATAAAAAATAGGGTTGGAGGTATAGCTCAAAGGTAAAATGCCCCTGGGTTCAATCCCAGTACCGCAAAAAAAAAAACCCCACAAAAACTACATGATATAACAACACATGCCTGTTTGTCAAAACTAACTGAAACATCAAAGGACTAGCCCACCGCCACTGCAAGGTAGAACCAACATGGCGGCTTCAAGTCCTCCCTACCAGACACACTGAGACAGGAAAGATCCATCTTTTCCTCTGGGACACACATGTGCAAGAAGCTGACACCAAGGCCTGTTATAACTGAAATTCCACACAGGACAGTAGACGTGATCTTCCCGTCCGAGTGGACCAGCCTCACGACTCCTTGCAGACCCTGTGGGACAGGCTGCAGAGGGAGCATCTGCTGAGAGCAGGACCTATCCCGCAGAAAACAAGGATCAGCTACAAAGCCCCGGGATCTGGAATGTGGTCCTCAGTTGGGAATCTCAGTAAACACACTGTTCAGATATTTCATGGGAACTGAGATACCCACACAGTCACTTCCCCGCCAGTACCCCTGCTCACCCAAGGCTCCCCCGCTGTGGCCCTACCTCGCCGCATAGCCTCCTGCTTCTGCACGGACTCCTCCTGCTTGCGTAAGTTCTCCTCATTGAGTAGTTGCTGAGAAGCCACAGAAGAAGGGAAAAGCTTTTAAAATCATGAAAGCAACCAACACCAAGCCAGGAGGTTGATGCTACTCCAAGTCTGGGAAACTTCTGCCCACCCGAGGGGGTCCTACACCCCCTCACCCCAATGCAGGCCCGTTTGACAGTGGCCCTGGACATGCACAACCTAAGAGGCTGGTTCAGAACTGCTCCACCTGCAAGGGCAGCAGCAGCCTCCACACCAGCCTCATCAGCCCAGTGGCCAGAAGACCTGTACTGCCCCACTCTGCCTACGAAGCTTAACAGCTGGAAAGCCCACAACAGGCAAAAGCATCTGAAAACCCCAACAACTCAAGACAGAGCCAGCACTGAGATACAGACAGCAGTGTCCAGGCTTTGGACTGCCCCTGCCCCTGACCGAACCTCAGATCGGCTGGGAGGTATAGAGGTGCACAAGAAGGCATGTGCATGTACCCACATGTATGGCTGCACACGGCTTTGGCCCATGTGTGTTTGTGTACAGGTGTCTACACGTGTGCCTGGGCATGTCTCTGTGCATGTGTGGATCTGTGCCTGAGCATGGTTCTCCCAGGACAAGCAGTTACCATTTATGAAACCACCTTCATGCTCTCACCCACAGACCAGCACACCCAGCAGCCCACAAAGCTCCCGCTTCCCAGGGAGGGCAGTGCAGGCCCCTCAGGGAGGTGCGCCCACTCACCTGTTGCTTCAGCTGGTCCTCGTAGCGCTGCCGGGCCAGCTTGTCCTGGTACTGGGCCCTCTGGGGAGGAAGAGTGGTGAGGAGAAGCCATGGTCTGGACCCCTGGGCCCAGCCTCAACAAGGTGCTGGGCCTCAGGTAAGCTGCCTTCGTCCCACAAACATGCACAGGCACTGGGGTGGGGTGGGGGGCTGAGTGTGGAGGGATCTATGGACTTTGGGTGTTTGTACAAGGGGGTTCCGAGGCTCAGTACAACAGTTGGTCAAGGACAAAGAGATCAAAAGCTGCACCCCTCTCACTCTCCTGGTCACCCAGGGCCTCCCAGTACGAGCGACCGCCTGCACCCTTACAGCCTGGTGCTGCCGGGTCTCTTCACTCAGGGTCTTCCTCCTTTCCTCAGCCTGCACACGGATTTGCTCGCTCTTCAGCTGCTCCACAGCGGCCTCATACTCCTGCAGAACACACCACTCAGGACACCCCACTCGAGGCCCTTGAGGCCTCCACAACCCTCCCCCCAGGGCTGCCAGGCACTGGGCAGCAGTATCATACACCACACCCAGCTGCTCTGTGCAGCAGGCACTGGGCAGGGTGGGAGGCGCTTCTGGAAAACATAGCCTGGACCAGCACCTGCACACACCCAGTGGGCTTTCAGCTGTGCCCATACCAGAGCTTGGGCCCAGGAGGAACCCAGACCCCAGGCAAAGAGAAGCACCAAGAAATGTCTGGGAAGGTTCCCTGACAGCCAGGCCAGACTTAGGACAAGTGGTCAGTCCCCTGGGGGGCACCAGTCACTACCTTCCCCAAGCTTAGGCTGTGACTACATTCTACAACAGCCAAGGGCAGGAGCCTGCTCTAGCTCACTGCATACTTTGGCATCAAGAGTCCTGCCAATGCTGGGTGTGGTGGTGCATGCTTGTAATCCCAGTACTTGGGAGGCTGAGGCAGGAGGATTGCAGGTCTTAGTGAGGCCCTCTGCAACTTAATGAGCCCGTTTCAAAATAAAAAATAAGCTGGGCGTGGTGGTGCACGCTTGTAATCCCAGTACTTTGGGAGGCAGAGACCGGAGGATACAGGTTCACAGCCAGCCTCAGCGCTAGCTCTCTCTCTCTCTCTCTCTCTCTCCCTCTCTACCTAGTGAGGCCCTCTGCAACTTCGTAAGACCCGGTTTCAAAATAAAGTATAAAAAAATAGGGCCGGGGGCATAGCGCGGAGGTAGACCGCCCCTGCGTTCAATCCCCGGTACCACAACAAACAAACAAACAAATAAATAAATAAATGAATAAATAAATAAAAATAAAAAATAAATAAAAAATAGAGTTGGGGTGTAGCTCAGAGTAGAATGCCCCTGGGTTCAATCCCCAGTATCAAAAAGAAAAAAAGGAAGAGTCCTGTCAAAACTGGGTATGGTGGTGCACGCCTGTAATCCCAGCACTCGGGAGGTTGAGACAGGAGGAGCGTAGGTTTGAGGACAAGCCTCAGCTACATAGCAAAACTCTCAACAACAGAGTGAGACCCTGTTTCAAAACAAAAAACTAAGCCGGGCATGGTGGTGCACGCTTGTAATCCCAGTACTTGGGAGGCTGAGACCGGAGGATCCGGATTCGAAACCAGCCTCAGCTACTTAGTAAGGTCCTCTGCAACTTGGTGAGAGCCTGTTTCAAAATAAACAATAAAAAAATAGGGCTGGGCCGGGCGTGGTGGCGCATGCTTGTAATCCCAGTACTTTGGGAGGCAGAGACCGGAGGATCCGGGTTCGTGGCCAGCCTCAGCTCTCTTGCTCTCTCTCTCCCTGTCTCTCTCTCTCTCTCTCTCTCTCTCTCTGTCCTAGTGAGGCCTCCGCAACTTCGTGAGACCCGGTTTCAAAATAAAGTATAAAAAATAGGGCCAGGGGCATAGCACAGAGGTAGAACGCCCCTGCGTTCACTCCCCGGTACCGAAAAAAAAAAAATAGGGCTGGGGGTATAGCTTGGAGGTAGAATGCCCTTGGGTTCAATCCCCAGTACCAAAAAAAAAAAAATAGAGCTGGGCGTGGTGACACACACGTGTAATCCCAGTACTTGGGAAGCTGAGACAGGAGGATCACAAGTTCAAGGCCAGCCTCCGCTACTTAGTGAGGCCCTCTGCAACTTAGTGAGACCCTGTTTCCAAATAAAAAATAAAAATAGGGCTGAGGTGTAGCTTGGAGGTAGAATGCCCCTGGGTTCAATCCCCAGTACCAAAAGCAAAAACAATATTGCCAAGGGCAGAAAAAAGAGGTGAGATTTTGGAAAAGATCCCCTGACATCAGGAAAAGCAGATGCCCCTCACCTTACACCTGCTCTTCCAAGTGAGTCTGCTGTAGGGACATGGCCACACTCCAGTACTGCCTCTACCTCCCTGCTTCCTTCATGGACGGGCACCGAGCCGCGCACGGGGCCAGCCACGTACACGCACATCCCCAGGCCCTGCGCCCACAGCTCACCTTGAGCTTGGACTGCTGCTCCAGCTGCAGCGTCTGCTCCTGCATCTGGGCAAGACTCAGAGCCTCCTTGGCGTGGCCTGCGGGTGCAGGGAAAGCGTGTCAGGCTGCCACCAAAAGCTGCCATCTCTGAGCCCTCACTCACTCCAGGGGCCTTTTGGGAGCTGCCGCCCACCTCAGCCAGGAAGCATGAGAAGCACGCAGGCAACTTCCCGCCAGCCAGCCTGCCTCACTTGCCCGCAAGCATTCCTGGCCAGAACCGGCACCAGGACCCCTCCCTCCAAAGACCAATGCCCCCTCCCCTACAGAAGGCCTCAGTCCAGGTGGTGGTCTCAGTCCCAGGAGACCATCACATGATGGAGAGCTCCCTCAGAAAGGCTACCCATCACCCATCCAGGATGGGGTCATCATTCCCCAGTGAGGAACACGGTGGGCTTCGGCTAAAGTGTCCTTTACTGTCCATGTTACACGTTTCTTTAAGCTTCTCTTAACTATTACAAATGATCTGCTATTGAGGACATGCAGGCAACAAAAGGGATGAATAAGTGAGAATTAAAGGGATACAAGCCCTGCCAAGCGCGAGGCACTGCTGTGCACACCCCACACGTTCAGATAGATGTGGTGAGAACTTTGCCCCGGGGATCCCTCTGCGAGGAGCAGGCAGTTTTACATGAAATGGGCTAACAGGCAACAGCATCAGACTTGAGAAGGACCTTCCAAGTCAGCCTCCTAGACTGCCTGGTCCAGTGAGCAGGACAGATAATGAAGGGCCTGGCCCTTAGAACAGGCCTGCCCCACTGAACCAGTGCGCCACAAAGCCAGGTGCTGGGCAGACCTTGCAGCCCCTATGACCACTCTCTGACCGGGAAGGGGTGGAAGTAGCCACAGCTCCCTGGGTTCTCATCCCAACTGCCCTGTTTACTCTTCGTATGACCTTTGGTAAGCTCAGTTAATTTTTTTTAGGCCATTTCCTCCCTTGGAAATAGAGCAATTATAGCTCTCCTGGGAGAATAAGAGAAAGTAGGCAAACATCAGCACAGGCCTGGCACCCATGTAACCTTCCTGAGTTACAAGCAATGACTTTATTTTTTTGTGTGGTACTAGGAATTGAACCCAGGGGTGTTCTACTTCCAAGCTATACCCCCAAACCTGTTTTGTACTTTTTGTTTTGAAACAGGGTCTTGCTAGGTTGCCAAGAGTCTCGCTAAGTTGCTGAGGCTGTCCTCAAATCTGCAATCCTCTTGTCTCAGCCTCCCAAGTACTGGGACTACAGGCATGCACTACCATGCCAGGCAAGCTATGACTTTAACTGACCAGTAACAGCTCACCGCCTGGAGATTGCCTGTAGTAGGAGCCATCTATCCCAGAGCACTCTACCCTGGTGGAGTGTCTTGGCAAGTAGACTGGCCCACATAGACAGCTCAAGGCCCAACATGCTGCTCTGGCCTGGGAGGACCCTGGGAATGAAGTAGCATCAGGCTGTGCCTGGAGGGACAGAGGTGGTCAGACTGAGCAGGGACCACTGAAGGCAGCTTCCACTGGCCTGGGAAGGCAGCGCAGTCAACACAGGAGACTCAGGCCACACACAGCAGACCCTGCGGCAAGGCCTACGGTTCCAGATGAATCTGGACATCCAAAGAGGACATGCAAAGGGGCCGTCAAGCAGACAGGCATGAGGCACCCTGGGAAGAAGGACTGGGGGACAGGAAGACCAGGGAGAAACCTAGCCAGCAGTGAAGCCAGGAACAAAGGCAGGAAGAAAAATGAAGACTGCAAGTTCAAGGCCAGCCTGGAAAATTGAGTGAGACCCTGTCTCAAAATGAAAAATAAAGGCCGGGTATGGTGGCGCACGCTTGTAATCCCAGTACTTTGGGAGGCGGAGACCGGAGGATCTGGGTTCGAGGCCAGCCTCAGCTCACTCTCCCCCACCCTGTCTCTCTCTCTCTCTACTTAGTGAGGCCCTCCGCAACTTTGTGAGACCCAGTTTCAAAATAAAGTATAAATAATAGGGCCGGGGGTGTAGCGCGGAGGTAGAACGCCCCTGGGTTCAATCCCCAGTACCGCAAAAAAAATAAATAAAAATAAATAAAAAGGGCTGGGGATGAGCCAGGCATGGTGGTGCATGTCTATAATACCAGTACTTGGGAGGCTGAGACAGGGATCACATGTTTAAGCCCAGCCTCAGCAATTTAGCGAGACAGAATCTCGGCAACCTAGTGAGACCCTGTTCCAAAATTAAAAAATGAAAAGGGTTGGGGGTGTAGCCCAGAGGTAGAATGTATCTAAGTACAACCCCCAGTATTACCAAAAAAAAAAAAGGGGCTGGAGATGCAGTTCAGTGGTAAAGACCCTGTGTTTTTCTGGGGGGGCGGTACGGGGGATTGAACCCAGGGGCATTCTATCTCCGAGCTACATCCCCAGCCCTATTTTTTATTCTTTATTTTGAAACAGGGTCTAAGTTGCAGAGGCCTCCCTAAGTAGCTGAGGCTGGCCGCAAACCCGGATCCTCCAGTCTCAGTCTCCCAAGTACTGGGATTACAAGTGTGTACCACCATGCCTGGCTGAGACCCTGTGTTTAATCCCCAATTCAAAAAAGAAAGAGAAAAAGCTGGGCGTGGTGGCTCACACTTGTAATCCCAGTATTTAGGAGGCTTAGACAGGAGGAACACAGGTTCGAGGTCACTCTCAGCTACTTAGTAAGGCCCTCTGCAATTTAGTGAGACCCTGTTTCAAAATAAAGAATAAAAAATAGGGCTGGGGGTGTAGCTCGGAGGTAGAATGCCCCGGGGTTCAATCCCCAGTACCGCAAAAAAAAAAAAAAAAAAGAAAGAGAAAGCCAAGCGCGGTGGCACACGCTTGTAATCCCAGTACTTGGGAGGCTGAGACAGGAGGATCTCAGGTTTGCAGCCAGCCTCAGCTACTTAGTGAGGCCCTCCACAACTTAGTGACACCCTGTTTCCAAATAAATAATAAAAAATAGGTCTGGGGTGTAGTTAGGAGGTAAAATGCCCCTGGGTTTAATCCCCAGTACCGCAAAAAAAAAAAAAAAGAAAGAAATGGAGAGTGCACACTGGGAAAAAGCCCAAAGGAAGCAGCCACTAATGCCACAAGAGCATCCACAGAAGACTCTGCCAGGTTGGAAAAGGGGGCTCAGTCAAGGGCAATACAGGCCAAGGCACTGCACCCAGGCAGAGGATGTTCCGGGGCAGGAGTTTCAGGACCTGGGGAACAATTCAGAGACATCAGCAGACAGGATGGGAAGGAAACCCCGATGCTGCTCCCTTACACTCAAGGCTGTTCCCACAGGCCTGTGTAAGCCTGGGGCTGGAGGGCTAACAGCTAAGATTCAACTTTGAAATTTTGGCCATTTAGCCGGGCGTGGTGGCGCACGCTTGTAATCCCAGTACTTTGGGAGGCGGAGACCGGAGAATCCGGGTTCGCGTCCAGCCTCAGCTCTCTCGCTGTCTGTCTCTCTCTCCTCTTAGTGAGGCCCTCTGCAACTTCGTGAGACCTGGTTTCAAAATAAAGTATAAAAAATAGGGCCGGGGGCGTAGCGCGGAGGTAGAACCCCCTTGCGTTCAATCCCCGGTACCGCAAAAAAAAAAAAAAAAAAAAAAATTTTGGCCATGGTTAGTGGACAAAAACCTCCAGGAGCTGGGACAGAGAGGCTTGAACAGACCAAGCCTCAAACAGGACAATAGGTCACAGGTCAAAAGTCTGCTGTCACAATAGACACCTTGAAGCACAGCCCTGATTTCTCATTCCAATCTACTCACTGAAATCACCCCTCAGCAGTTGTGTGCGGCCCACACCCATAATCCAAACTATTTAGGAGGCTGAGGCAGGAAGATCAAGCAAGTTACTAAACCCCTGCCTCAAAATTAAATTAAGCCAGTCGTGGTGGTGCATGCCTGTAATCCCAGTACTTGGGAGGCTGAGACAGGAAGATTATAGGTTCGAGGCCAGCCTCAGCAACCTAACGAGGCTTTCAGCAACTTAGTGAGACCCTGTTTCCAAATAAAAAATAAAAATAGGGATAGAGATGTAGGTCGGAGGTACAATGCCTCTGAGTTCCACATCCACACACACACACACACACACACACACACATGCACACACACACACAAATGGGAGCCCATGCTTAAACAAAAGTTTGAGAACCACTGTATTATTTCAGTCAGTGTTTGTTCAGCAGCTTCTATGTTCAAGGTTCTTAAACCCTTAAAACTATATCTTGAGCTGGGTATGGTGACGCACACCTGTAATTCCAGAACTTGGGAGGCTGAGACAGGAGGATCTCGGGTTCAAGTACGGCCTAAGCAAGTAGTGACTCTCATCAACCTAGAGAGACTCCGTTTCAAAATAAAAATAAAATAGGGCTGGGGATGTAGATCGGAGGTAGAATGCCCCTGGGTTCAATTCCCAGCACCAGAAAAAAAAAATTACGTCTTAATACAAATCATCAAAACCACAGGAGTCCCGGCATGGTGACGCACGCTTATAATCCCAGTACTTGGGAGGCTGAGACAGGAGGATCTCAGGTTTGTGGCCAGCCTCAGCCACTTAGTGAGGCCTCCGCAACTTAGTGAGACCCTGTTTCAAAATAAAAGAATAAAAATATGGCTGGGGATGTAGCTCAGAGGTAGAATGCCCCTGGGTTCAATACCCAGTACCGCAAAAAAAAAAAATAAATAAATAAGGAAAGTGGGGGGGGGGTCATGGGCTTAGGAAAGGTCCAGAGACTGCTGACACCTAGACACGAAGGTTTTTAGCCTGGGCCAGAGCCCACCGAACCCTCCCCATGCCCACCGAACACGAGTGTTCTTAAATAATAAATGCAAAATATGCTGTGTTCTCGTTAAAACCAATGACTCTCAAATATGCTTCTCTTGTTAATTGGAAATTTTCTAACCACCGAACACACGGATCTTCCAAATCTAGCCACACCTCGGCCTGCCCCACGTGGAAGCAGCAAATACGGAAGTCTCCCACGCGCTCAGCTGTGACTAAAGACTAGGACCCTAGCCGGGGGTGGTGGCGCACGCCTGTAATCTCAGTACTTGGGAGGCTGAGAGGAGGATCGCAGCCCCAACAATTTAGCGAGACTCTCAGCAATCTAGCAAGACCCTGTTTCAAAACAAGAAATAAAAAGGGCTGTGGGTTCAAAACCCTGGGTTCGATTCCCAGTACCACATGCACAAAAGACCAGGACCCAGCGGTGGCACCGGGCACCAGTCCTTCTGAAAAGCCCCCTGCCCCCGCCGGCTAACCCGCCCCGCTAGCGACAGACGGAAAGTGCAACGGGGTGACGGGACCTGGACCTCCGGCATTCAGGGAGGCTCTGGCCCGGTCCCCGCCCCGCACTCACGCGAGTGCTCCAGCTCGCGCGCCGCCTTGGCCGCGCGCTCCAGGCCGGTGGGGTCGAAGTTGCTCCATTTGTCCTTGGGCGCCTGCCGGTCTCCTGCACCGCGGTCGCCGCCCCCTTCGGCCCCCGGCGGCAAGGGCGGCAAGGGCGGCAAGGGCAGCGGCGGCCCCGAGCCTTCGCCCTTGGGACCCTTGTTGATGCCGAAGAGCCACGACATGACCCGAGCGCGCTAGGCAATGCCAGGACCCCGGCCCTAGCGGGACTCGCGCGACTCCGAGCAGCCGCCACGCGCCGCGAGCCGGCAGTCACCGCGCAGGCGCGACACACACCCCTTCCTCCGGGCGACGGAGGCGCGGGAGGGCCAATCCGCGCGTAGCCCTCCGATTGGTCGCGAGGACCGTGACGTCATGGGCGTCGGTGGCGCGATTGCCCCGCTGGCTGTGGGGCGGGACGGGGCGCCTGGTTATGGGGACCAGACGGGGACAAAATTGCCGCGGTGGGTGTGCGTGAGCCCTGGGAACGTCAGTTCCGCTTAGCAACGGGGCTGCATCCGGTTGCTAAGGACGCTCGCGGAGCTCGGGAGGCGGGCCGCGGAGGGGAAGGGGCTCTGGGTGCCTTCGCCTCAAAGGGGTCGGGGCGCCGTGGCGGTGAGTCCCGGAGAAAGGGAAGGGCCGCGGAGGGGAGGTGTGGGTCCGCGGACGGACCTCACCTGGACCGATATGGACACGGGGCTTCCTGGGGTCAGAAGGGACCCGCACGGTGGGTCCGCCGTGACCTCGCTGGAGCCCCACGCCTTCCGTGTAGGGGCGACGAGGGCTCGGCGGCCCCGGGAGCCCCGCAGGCTTGAGGCTGTGCTGAGGGTCTGAGTGCCTAGCGCACACGATAGGTGAGTAATAAATTGAGAGAAGCCGGCGGTCTCAGGTCAGGCTTCTGCAACCGTCGCTCAGTTAAAAGGCAGGACTGGAGAAGCAACGGCCCACCCACAGTCCCCTCGGTGTCTCCGCAAACCGCAGTGGCCTCTGGTGGTGTGATCCTTTGTAGTACAAGCCCAGAAATATGGAAAAGCGGAGCAGCCCTCCTCCTTAGCCCTTGTTGGAGGAGCTGCTTAGAGCAGGGCTGGCCTTCCCAGGCTTTTGGTCTCCAACACTGAAAGCGCCTCCTTGCGAACCTGGGAACGCCTTGTTCCTGCTTCAGTGACAAAAGGGCAGGCGTCTGGACCCACCTGGGGCAGAGGGAGACCTGGATAGAAAGAGGCAGGCGTTGCTCCGGAACCAACGAGGTCCAAAGTCAGCATCTTTTTTTTTTTTTTTTGGT
>PVJS01034265.1:0-21673 GCA_004027185.1 Glis glis | reverse complement strand
TTCTTTCCTTTCTTTCTTTCTTTCTTTCTTTTCTTTTCTTTTCTTTTCTTTTCTTTTCTTTTCTTTTCTTTTCTTTTCTTTCTTTCTTTTTGATACAGGGAATTGAACCCAGAGGCATTCTACCTCCAAGCTTCATCCCCAGACAGATTTTATTTCTTATTTGGAAACAGGGTCTCACTAGGTTGCTGAGAGCCTCTCTAAATTGCCGAGGCTGTCCTTGAACCTGTGATCCTCCAGTCTCAGCCTCCCAAGTACTGGGATTACAAGCATGGGCCACCACGCCCGGCTTGACTTGTGGTTATTTCTTTTTTTTTTTTTTCGGTACCGGGGATTGAACTCGGGGCGTTCTACCTCTGAGCTACATCCCTGGCCCTATTTTTTATCCTTTATTTAGAAACCGGGTCTCACGAAGTTGCGGAGGGTCTCACTAAGTAGCTGAGGCTGGCTGCGAACCCCGATCCTCCGGTCTCCGCCTCTCAAGTACTAGGATTACAAGCGTGCGCCACCACGCCCGGCCTGACTTGTGGTTATTTCTTATCCTTTCTCTCCTGTCCTCTCTTCCACCATCATTACCCAAGTTAAATGCAAATGGCCATATCTTTTTGAATGAGGTTTGCATCAACAAGTAGGGTACAATCAGGCCTTATTAACAGCAAGGGACAACTATTTTGTACTGCCTAATAAAAGCTTTAGCTCCACTTGATTTAACAGTAGTTGTTCAAGGGCTCCTCTTTGAGTTTGTGACTAGACGGATTAGAACATACAGAGAGAAGTGCAACACAGCGAGGGCTTTCACACCCCATCAGGATTCTTGTTCTTTCTGAGAAAGAGGACCTTCGCAGGAGGTGGCTCTCCACGTGGCCTCGGGGCCTTGGCCTTGTAGTTAACAGTTCCTGAATGCCAGCTCCTCACCAGGCACCTGCTGGAGATTCTTGACAGCCATGCTGATTAACCTGGCTGGGCTTCATTCTCCTATTTGAAAACTGGGAAAACTGATATCAACCTTACAGGCTTCTCAAAGAATTAAAACTAAAAAATTCTCAATATCTGGGATGAGGTACATGCTGAGTAAATAAATGGTCATAACTATGAGAAAACAGCTGCCACTGAATTCAGGGCTGGTGCACAAGGCTCTTCCCAAGTACCATCTCACTAAATGCTCACAAGAACTCTGCGAGATTTTAGAGTAGAGCGACACTATCCAACAGGTTTTCTGTGATGGTGGAAATGTGACAGGTGGGCTCTGCCCGACACAGTCACCATGAGCCACACGGGGCTCCAACACACTTGAAATGTGGGTTGTACAACAGAGGTGGAGAGATAAGAATTTTTATTTCAATCACCACATGTGTTTGGTGGTTACCATAATGGACAATGCAGTTTTAGAGAGGACAGGGAAAATATTTGAGGGAAAGTCAGCTCTTCAAAGTCCCAGTTGATGAGTAACAAGTCTGGGTTTTGAACCAGTTTCTCTGACTCTAAAGCCCGTGCTCATTCTACTCTGACAACCGGGACCAAGCAGGTCCCCTCTGCCTATCGCTGACCGGTTGTGAGATGGTCAATAGACAAACACCCCTGCCTAGGTCAGTCCATCACACCTGGGGCTCATCCTCCTGTATCCTGGCTTGATAAGAACTGGAAGGAAGCAAAAAAGTCCTTGTCGCTTCTGCGGTTCTTTCCTTGGCCCTTGGCGCTTTGGACAGATGCTCCCATTGGGTTAAGTTGTTTAAACTGAATATAGATCTTTCTCCCTTCTACCAGCCATGAATGCTCCACCAGAACCCAATAGGGAGATGTAGGTCTAGTCTGATGGGCCACCCCAAAGGTCTGTGGTATACAGCAATGTGCCCGCTGTCACCAGGCAACATGCACATCAGTGACAGGGGATGCTCCAAGCACTCTCTGCACATTAACTTACTACCCTCCCAACATTCCTCTTAAGCAGGTACTATTATTATTTTCATTTTACAGATAAGGAAAGTGAGGTATATCATATGCAGCTGGTAGGGCAGTGCTGGAATTTAGCTACACTGAAATACATGAAGCCTCAAAACACCTGCTTTGAGGCTGGTGTCCCAGAAGATGGGATTATTTGGGAGTGGGTCCATGTAAAAGCTCAACAGTCATATCAGAAAGAGGGTCTGAGCTGGACATAGTGGCACACACCTGTAATCCCAGTACTTGGGAGGCTGTCTCTGGTTCAAGGTCAGCCTCAGAAACTTAGCAAGGCACTCAGCAACTTAGTGAGACCCTGTTTTCAAAATGAAAAATAAAAATAGCGGGTATAGATCAGAGGTAGAATGCTCTTGGGTTCAATTCCCAGTACTTAAAACAAAAACAAAAATTAAACTAAACAAAAACAAAACAACAAAGGAGGGTTTGTTTGCTGTCCCTCTTATCACTGTCAGTAACCATCACAGGGGTCAGAAGGGTTTCTGAGATGTTTTAGTTCTAACTGCTGCCTTTCTTAAGGATTCCCATGCGAAGCCCTCCGACTGTACAACTGAGCAGCGGAAACACCCTGCATTCGTTACAGTTGTTTAATGAGGGAGCATTTCTCATCAGTTCATCTATTTTGAAAGAATTCTTTTTCTCAGCTCCTAGCACCAGAAAAGTTCTGTTCCTATTAACCTGCTTTCTTTGCAGCCAAAAGAGCACCGCAAATGCCGCAGCCACTTCCCTTTGCCGCGCGGCCGTGGCCACCAGGAGCACGGGGAGCAACCTGCAGCTCCCGTCCTTCAACCTTATTGAACATCTGCTGCCGTGGAGTTGCAACTCATTCACTTTGCCCTTAATTTGATGTATTTCCCCATGTTTATTTTTCCCCTTTAACCCAAGTCCCTGTTTCATTATTTTATCTGGTGGTACATATTTCCAGCATTACAACTTCCTCTGGACGATGGCAGAAACATATAATGTGAAATCCATATCACAAGCACTAGAAATGATTGGGCATTTTCCGTGAGTTTTAGGGTCAAATGGATCTGACCCAAACATGACAGTTAAACACCCATTTCTTCATCCCTAAAAACAGAGACAATAACATCAACCATAAGACCTACCTTATACGAGTTGCTTCTAGACATTAGAGAGCTTGACACATACTCTGAACCAAGTAAATTGTTACTGATTGCTAATAACAGTGGTTATTATTATCTTTAAATACTTTTATTGGTACAAAGTAATTTTACATCATAGTGATTCCAAGTGATACAAACATACATGCACACAGCACTTGGTGTATTTCCCTCCACAGTAATTATTATGTTACTAATATTATCATTACTCATCATATAAAAAAATAAGGTCATAGCCAGTTGTGGTGGTGCACGCCTGTAATCCCAGTACTTGGGAGGCTGAGACAGGAGGATTGCGGGTTCACGGCCAGTCTCAGCTACTTAGTGGGGCCCTCCACAACTTAGTGAGACCCTGTTTCAAAATAAAGAATAAAAAAATAGGGCTGGGGGTGTAGCTCAGAGGTAGAATGCCCCTGGGTTCAATCCCCAGTACTGCAAATAAATAAATAAGGTCATTACCACCATCCCTATTTTACAGATGGGAAGACTGATCCTCAGTGAAGTTGGCCAAGTTGCCTAAGAGAACACAGATCGTGTGTAACCTGGGGCGAAGCTATACTTGTGTTTCATCAGGGAATTTGTCTCTTTTACGTGGATCTTAACAAAGAATGATGGTCCTGGTGTGTGCTAATTTCCACTGATCTACAGTCAAGTCTATGCATAAGGGAAACCCAGGGTTTATAAATTATTGCTGAATTAGACGCACTGAAAGTTTGGTTTCTCTGTAAGAAGGTCAGCTTGGGTCTGTTCTTTTTCACCTCAGTCACCTTTCCCTGCCCGAGCCAGTGTCAGTCAACATTCAGTCCAGGCAGCTGCTGGCATAGAGACTAAGTCATCGAAGCGGAGTTTCAGCTTCCTTCCGTCCGCATGGGCACGTTGGGTACAGTGACCCGGAGGTTACTCCTGGGTGGGGAGCCTCTGTGCCGTGCCTCCTTGACACTACAGAACACACTCCGGTGAGCGGGGCCACCAAGTGACCTGTCCAGCAGCCTTACAGGTGAGAGACCTCCTCCCGCCTGTCTCGCCTCCTCAATCTCTCAGAAACCGAAATGGGAGCCTCTCCCTCGATAAGCAACGGTGAGCATTTAAAGTGCTACTTTCAGCAACGACCGTGAGATACACAGAACACTTCCTCGGGTGTCGAGTGGGAAGATTTAATCCACTCCTTTCATTTAATTCTGGCCTCAGAAATGAAGAACATCATCAACTTTCTAAGTGACCCGGCTTGGGAGCGTCAGAGTGGGCTATTGAAAAGTAGCAAGAGGGAAACATGCCACTTCCCTGATTTTTTATTTTTCTATTTGAAAAAAAATCTGAAAGTTGGCCTGATGGTGCTTAACAAGGTCTGAATGTCTGTGTCCCCCCAGATTCACCAGACCCAACCCCTAAGGTGATGGAATTAGGAGACAGGAGCTTTGAGGAGGTGAATGACATTAGCACCCTTATAAAACAGGCCCCAGATGGAACCCCTTGCCGCTTCCACCATGTGAAGACAAAGCAAGAAGGTGGCACCGGTGACCTGGAAGGGGCCTCGCCAGACACCCTCGATCTTGCTCTGCCCGCCTCCAGAACGGTGAGAAACGCATGTGCTATTTAGAGCTATCTGGCGGATGGCCTTTTGTTACAGCAGCACAAAGACCCAGGGTCTCAGCAATGCCCTGGCCTCTGTGAGAGTTTGTTCAGCTCAAGTTTGATTTATTTATTTATTTTGTGTGTGTGTGTGTGTGTGTGTGTGTGTGTGTGTGTATAACTAGAGATTAAATTTAGGGGCATTCTACCTTGGAGCTACCTCCCCAGCTCTACTTTATCTTTTATTCTGAAACAGAGTCTCACTAAGTTGCTGAGGCTGGCCTCAAACCTGGGATCCTCCTGTCTCAGCCTCCCAAGTACTGGGATTACAGATGTGTGCCACCATGCCCAGCTTCAAGTATAATTTAAACTTGGGCAGAAAGGAATCCCTCAGATTATCCACCTTACAGGGGCCAAAACGTGCTTCCAACTGCTTATCTTGTGGTCATTAACAGCTATGAATTCCTGTTTTCTCCTTTACTTCAAGATAAAGATGTTAAATCCTTGGGACTTAATTTGTGAGGTCAGCCAGTTTGAGATGCCTAACTCTCTGTGTCTGCCTCTCTGTTTTTCTTTCTCCCTGAAGCATCTCTGATGTGGGTGTTTTGAAGTAAAACCTGAATACTCAGATTCTGAGAGGGCTGGCGTGCTGCAGGTAGCAGGACGCAGAGGTGGAATCCCTGGTTCCTGCCAGAGAACACTGAAGAAATTAGCCCTACAGTACTCAACAACCACCTCTTGGTTGCAGAAGAAAGAAGATCAATAAAACATGTCTTTGAGGCGAATGGGTAGTCACTCAAGGTAACTTTCTTGGGCAAGAAAACTGTCACATTAGTCAAAACAGTTGCCTGAGCCACTAAAGGAGGACAAATTAAAGAGGACCAGCTTAGTCAGAGCTAGGGGGCAAATAAAAAGGACTTGTAATCAATATTTACAATAAATATTAAAATGAAATATGTCAGCCGGGCGTGGTGGCGCACGCTTGTAATCCCAGTACTTTGGGAGGCGGAGACCGGAGGATCCAGGTTCGCGGCCAACCTCAGCGCGTGCGCGCGCTCACTCTCTCTCTCTCCTCTCTCCCCCCCCCCTTTCTCTCTCTCTACCTAGTGAGGTCCTCCGCAACTTCATGAGACCCGGTTTCAAAATAAAGCACAAAAAAAATAGGGCTGGGGGTGTAGCGCGGAGGTAGACCGCCCCTGCGTTCCATCCCTGGTACCCAAAACAAACAAATAAACAAACAAAAAAACCCGAAATATGTCACTTCTCCCTCCCTAGCCACAAAAAATTCTAAGAACAATAGGAAATGTGCTTGAAACATGACTGCAATCCTTCTTTTTAGTCAACCATTTCTAATGAAATTTCAATTCATTCCAGAATTATCATACTCAGCAATTAAAAACACAGTGATATAGAAGAGATGCATCTAAAAAGGCAGGTCTAGGAAAGGATGTGCTGTACTACCGCTGTACGAGCATGATGATGCGGGACAGAGCCGCTGCAGGGAAGCCATCTCCATTGACTTGCAGGGACTTCGCTTTGAATGCCGGCATTCCCTTCTCAACAATGCAGCTTTGGGAAATGCTTTTCTTCACAGCAGCTGCATGTGATGTCGCTCCCTTTGCACTTTTGTCTTCTGGAATAGCTGAGATTTGAGCCTTAATAGGGCACAGTCCCCAGTGGCACTCGGGGCCCACGCGGGCTCTGTCATTTCGCATTACTTCTAAAAGAAGTGTGGCAGTGCCTGCCACGTCATACAAGGACGGCTGCTCCCGCCTAGAGAATGCGGCAGTGCACAGAGCCAGCCTCAGACCATGGTGGCACAGTCCTGAAGGGTTATCCTGTGACGCCCCCACTGGAGGAGGGTGGCCATGTCCCCTGGACCAGCGAGAAACAGACACCAGAAGAGAACTGCATGTGTGAGAGACTTATTAGGATAGATGCCTGTTTTTGTTTTGTTTTGTTTTTGGTACTGGGGATTGAACCCAGGGACATTCTACCTCCAAGCTACACCTCCAGCCCTTTTTATTTTTTATTTAGAAACAGAGTCTTGCTAAGTTGCTGAGCCTGGCCTTGAATCTGTGATCCTCCTGTCTCAGCCTCCCAAGTACTGGGATTACAGGCGTGTTCCATTGCGCCCAGTTAGGGCAGATGCCTGCAAAAGAGATAGGGGCGAGGAATCAGGAGCAGGCAGAGAGAGCTTCCAAACTGTGCTGCAGGACTAACACCTGTGAGGAGAGAGAAGGGAGGAGGGAGGAGGGAGGACTAAGGAGGAAGGGTCTCAGAATCTCAGACTGCAGTACATCTCTGAGAATAGAGCCAGCAGGTAGACAGGAGCACTGGAGCCAAGAGCGCCCACCAGAGGTGCATCACTTGGGGCAAGAAAGGCCTGGCTCTACCACCCCTGCCAGGTTTAGCTGTTGGGAGTGGGCATGGACCATCCCTGCCTGGTGGTGGCGCTGTGGCAGCCGGAGGCTGACTCTAGGCCTGGTGACAGCTTTCTCCTGAAGGAAGATTTAAGCCACACACTGTACAGTTGCCACAGACTGTACCTTTGGCTAATCATTTTTGCCAGATCTTAAAATAGCATGTTCAATCCCAATTCTCTGCAGCCCTTAAAATTCCATAAAAATTAGGAAAAATTTAGGTAGCAATAAATTTGTGCCTCGAATATGTACCTAAAGAATTGGTGGGTCATAGTCGGTGCTTTGAAATGTTTGCTGAGTGATGAATGAATTCCCTACTGGGGATATAGCAGTAAATGGAAACAAAGTCTCTGCTCTCAAGACTAAGACCTTTAGGGGTATTTTGTCAGTGGATAACAATAACAACAACAACAACAACAAAAAACGAAAACCAAAACAAAACAAAACAAAAAACTACTGAGTAGCAATAAATGTGAAGATAAAAAGAAATAAAAAGAAATCCCCAGGAGCGAGGGAGTGAGGAGCCTGTGCGTGTAGGGAAGAATGATGGGGAAGGCCTTTCGGAGGAAGCGATATTTGAGCAGAGTCTGAAGGGCGTGAAGAAGTGACCATGATATCAGGTGATGGTACATCATAACCATGATGAGAGAGCACTGTCCAGAGAGCAGGCAGCAAGCGCAAAGGCCCTGAGGTCACAGTGTGCCCGTCAGTCCGGGGAACATGGATGGAACAGTGAAATGGTCCATCATGAGAGTTCTTGTGGGTCACAGAAAGGCAAGGGAAATTACTTGCAATGAGGCAGGAAACTACTAAAGATTTAAACCAGAAGAGAGACACACTGACTTACATTCTGAAAATCATCCATCTTACTTATTCCTTTCAACAGCAACGCAAGGTAGGTAATATTGCTACCATTTTTGAACTAAGAAAGCTGTGGTTTAGTGCTTCATGGGTTTAAGACTGATTCAAAGTCACCTCCCTGAGTAGCAAAGCCAACACTGAACCGATTTCTGTTTAAATCCAAACTCTTGCCCTTAACCAACTCTGTGTATTTTAAGCTTTTGGAACGAGCTCTCTGGCAAAGATTCTACCCTAAATACCACTTAGTACAAAAACCCTTTCTTTATTTGCAAACAATATCCTGGCAACTTGGCTCTGGTGAGCATTTAAAAACGAGGCTCATATTTTTTTTTTTTGCATCTCATCCAAATTACAAGAATTGCTTGCCCTTTTAGGTACTTGAAGAAGAAAAGCCAGGAAGAGAGGGGCAGAGGTCCCCCCAAGCAGTGGCCCCAACACCAGGGAATCTACACCTGCTCTGCCCATGGGCTTCCACAAACAAATCCGCTTTCTGACAAAGCACCATTTCAGAGCAATTGCCACAAAAGAGAGCAGTTAACAAACCATGTGTTTTTTAATCATTTATTAAGACCAATATTGAGGATGAAAAAGACGGGCTTTCCTGCTTATGTCCATTACTATCAACTGAAAGGGAATACTGTGTTCTTTTTATATAGTCCATTTTACTTAGAGATTTATCCCTAAGAATAATTATAGACTTAAAAAGCCCTGGTTGATTCTTTTCTATCCTTTAGGCTCATTTTTATTAGTCATAAGGGAAAGATATTAGTGCTCTTAAGAGCACTAGGGGCAATTATATTAAAAAAATTAATTCCTTCCCTTCTCATTTCCCTAAAAGAATTGGATTAAAAATTTAGTACTATAATCATTATGGTCTTGAACAGATAAAGCAAGAGGTGAGTGAAAGAGTTAAACAGATCTTTGGTTCTAGCTTTCATTACTGAACTTTGGAAAGATTGTTTTTAGTTATAGATATTTCACGGTCATACATATCTTCAGAAACTGTTTCTCTGCTGGCAGCCATCGCCAGGATGCAGGCAGCTGGGGTCCGCATATGTTCTCCCAATCAATACACCAATTCTGGAGATCGGCCCCACCACTTATCACATGGTGTTATCGGCAATTCCTTTAGTGATTGAAGCTTCTGTTTTCCTCATCTTAAACTTATGGAAAATAATTTCACTTAATCCTCACATCTACTTGAGGGTTTTTGTTTTGTTTTTGTGGTACCAGGGATTGAACCCAAGGGCATTCTACCTCTGAGCTACACCCCCAGCCCTTTTTATTTTTTATTTTGAAACACGGTTTTGGTAAATTACTGAGCCCTTTTTATTTTTTATTTTGAAACAGGGTCTTGGTAAATTACTGAGGCTCTTGCTAAGTTGGTGAGGCTGGCCTTGAACCTGTGATCTTCCTGTCTCAGCCTCCTAAGTACTGGGATTACAGGCCTGTGTCACCACGCCCGGCTCACCTGAGAGTTTGAAGACACTGATATCAAGTACTTTGCACGTTAAATATGTCCAGCCTAGAAAAAGAAGTTTCTTGTATTCAATAACATTTTCTTCCTTTACCGGTACTGCCTATTTGAGAAAAACTTTAGAAACTTTAAAACACTTTAAATGGATTTAATATTTTTTTTTCACCCAAGTATGTCTGATACTCCTTACCTTGCTCTGCGCCTAGCAGTTCTCAACTTGAACTGCATCATCAAAGCCACTGGGAAGGTTCTTAAAACACATATTGCCAGGCCCTACGGACCATGGAGTTTCTGATTATGAAGGTTCATATACCCTGCGTTTCTAACATGTTCCCAAGCATTGCTGATGCTCCTGGTCTGGACCATCCTTGGAGAGCCACTAAAGGCAGGCTGGTACAGAATCATTCTGCTCAGCCTGTGACCAGCCTGTGGCCCCTCGAGCAAGACGATGAGCCATTTTAAGCCCCAGTTTTGTAGACTGTAAATTGAGGATGAGAAAGGCTTACTTAACAACAGGGCGATTATGGGGCCTAAATGAAATGATGTTTGTACCCCATTTGTCAGACACAAGGTCCAGCACCTAGTGAGTCTCGCAGTGGTAGATATTTCTACTGTAAGCACTAAAATACTAACCATGATAACCTGTGATAGTTAATTTATGTATCATCTTGACTGGGCTAAGGGATGCCCAGAGAGCTGGAAAACACTATTTTGGGGTATGAAGAGTGCTTCTGGAAGGATTAGCATTTGGGTTGGTGGACTGAGTAAAAATGATTCACCCTCACCAGTGCAGGTGGGCACCCTCCAGGCTGCGTTCCTCCACTGTTTTGGTGGAGGAAGGGTGAATTTGCTGTCTCTGTTTGAGATGGTACACCCAGCTTCTGCTCTCAGACACTGGTGCTCCTGGTTCTCAAAGCCTGCAGACCTGGACTGGGATGTATAACCCTGGCTGTCCTGGCTCTCAGGGAAGGTGATGGGACTTCTCAGATCTGCAGTCACATGAGGCAATCCCCCCTAGTAAACTGCTTCCTATACATCTATACATATCTTTTGGTTCTGTTTAGAGAACCCTAATACAGTACCCGCTCTAAAACCACCCAAGCAAGTAAAAATAATAAAAATAGTTCCTCATCATTTTTAGGAACAGAATTAACTCATGTGAAATTGCACAAGTTTAAAGACATGTAATTTTATTACTTGTGAAGGGATTTCAAAATTACCCACTTTAAAATATGCTGCATGCTTCATCTGACGGTTCATTGGTTCGTACTTGAATGCACTCTATTAATTCAATGGCTAGACCACAGGCATTAACAGAGCATAGTTCATAAGAGAATATGGAAAAGGAATGAAGCCAGGAAGACCTCCGGGCCTCTTCACCATCAGCCTAGAGATCCCAAGGCTGACCTCACTCATCAACCCTAAGTAGAAGGATGCCCTGGACACCACCATCAAGTTCACCTGCAGCCCAGAGGATGGCTCAGGGTAACTGTCAGGTATTTTCCTAGTTCTACTATAAGTTGAAACGAAGCCATAGAAAATCTAGCACTGCGATTTTACAACTGAGTTGTTTATTTTGTGTGTGTGTGTGTGGTACTGGGGATTGAACTCGGGGGCGTTCTACCTCTGAACTACACCCCCAGTCCTATTATTTCTTTATTGTTTATTTTGAAACAGGGTCTCACTAAGTTGCAGAGGACCTTGTGTTGCTGAGGCTGGCCATGAACCTGTGATCCTCCTGTCTCAGCCTCCTAAGTGCTGGGATTACAAGCGGGCACCACCACTCCTGGCTTACCACTGAGTTTTAACTAAACTGTTCAACATAGCAGTTATACCTGACAGGTGTAAGTAGTTGCTTTGCTAGTTCCTTATATTTTAATTTTATTGATTCATTGTTTACACCCTTTCCTCCTGTTTTATTGTGTTATCACAAGTGCCATCCTAGATTCCCTCCACTAGTTTCCTATTGGATGCATATATCACGTCTTCTCACAAACTAGCTATCCTTGGAGCACGGATCTTAAGTGTTAAGAGTTAACCGGGCGTGGCGGTGCACACTTGTCATCCCAGTACTTGGGAGGCTGAGACAGGAGGATCCAGATTCGCAGCCAGCCTCAGCTACTTAGTGAGGCCCTCCGCAACTTAGTGAGACCCTGTTTCAAAATAAAGGATAAAAAATAGGGCTGGGGGTAAAGGATAAAAAATAGCTCGGAGGTAGAATGCCTCTGGGTTCAACCCCCAGTACCACAAAATAAATAAATAAGTAAGTGTTAAGAATTTTCCATGAGACTGACCCAGACAGTATTTCCTGGGTAAGAGGTCTTCATGAACTGGAATTATCTTCCCCTTTGTGAAGAAATGAAGAAAAGCAAACCCAAAGATACATCACAGAGAGGGAAGAAACAGAAAAATGAGAAGATCAAGCAAAGAAAAGACAGACGAAATGACTCTTAATGCAGAAAAGGCTCATACGACTTTCTCTAGTGAACTGAATTTCTCTGCTGAGAAAAAGAAAAGAAATGGAAGATGGTTAAATTAAAAATGCAATAATAAAGTCGTAGGAGAAAATGAGGAGTTAGACTTGAAACTGAAATTATTTCATTGTTACCATCAAAGCCAATTTGCATTCGTCTCTGTATGGCCTGATTTGTCCTCTAAGTTAGATGTCAGTAGATTCCTGCCTGCAGGTCAAAGCTTGTCTACCACCTGTTTCTGAAAATAATTTTTTTCTGGAACACGGCCCATTCATTTGCTTATGCATTGTTTTTGTTCTATGGCTGTTTTTGTGCTACAATGACAAAGTAGAAGTGTTGTGACTACAAGGCTGGGTTGGCAAACCCTAAAATAGGCCGTATCTGCTTCTTTACAGAAAAGTGTGTTGAACCTGTTCTATGCCCTTTCAATTCTCTACGACGACATAGGGAACGCCTAATGTAACTGAGGTTGCTGGTCAAGAATGCCACGTTTCTTTACCCTTCCCTGCATCTACACCCCTTAAATGGTACCTGCATGGGGGAGGATGAGAAGCCAGCTGGGGCAGAGGTCAAACCGTTCCCAGTTGACCCAGCAAACACGTAAGTGTGTGCACCTGGCTGATGCCCAGCATCATGGACCACAGACAAGGCTGCTGTCCTAAGTCACACGCTTTGGGGTGGTCTGTGAAGCAGCAGAGGTCGCTGCAATTATCAGTAGTGATGGAGTCCTTTCAGACCCTTGTCTCTCCAGGTTCCTCACATAGGTCCTTTCCTCCCTTTTGCTGTGATTTGAGGTCACGCCTCCTGGTGGGACGTTACCAGGCTCGCTCCTGCCAGGTGCCTCCTTCTAATTCCACCTTGCAGCCAGTCAAGCCTGAGGTCTCCTAAGTCCTCCCTAGAGAAGCTGTCTGCGTTCATCCCAACACTTTCAGATTTCTGCGTTCTTCAAGTCATGGGCTGTCCGTCTCTATGCCTCTCATTTCACATGCCCGTTCGTGTCCTGCCAGTCAAGGCCTCCCTTCCTTCTCTCCCACAGTAGCTCCTTCTTCCTCTAGCTCACATGCACCAGTGGGGATAGGGCGGGGCCCATAGAACTTGTGATTGAAACTGCTCCTCTAAACTTACCCACAAGTAAAGGAGCACATGTAACGGGATTCATGCCGCAAAACCCAGGACTTCTGCTAATTAACTAACCACTCGCTCTGAGCGAAGGCAGGAAATCAAAGGCGGCTGAAGCTAAAGGTCATTTACTACTAGAAAGTTGAGGATGTGTGGCGCACGCTTGTAATCCCAGTACTTTGGGAGGCAGAGACCGGAGGATCCAGGTTCGCGGCCAACCTCAGCTCTCTCGCTGTCTCTCACTCTCTCTCTCTCTCTCTCTCTCTCTCCTTAGTGAGGCCCTCCGCAACTTCGTGAGACCCGGTTTCAAAATAAAGTATAAAAAATAGGACCGGGGATGTAGCACGGAGGTAGAACGCCCCTGCGTTCAATCCCCCGTACCGCAAAAAAAAAAGTTGAGGATGTGATTATTAGGAGTTTGATTTTCTCTTTTATTTTTTATTTTTTGGTGGTACTGGGGATTGAACCAATGGGCATGCTACCTCATAGCTACACTCCAGCCCTATTTATTTTTTCTTTATAAATTTTCAAACAGGGTCTCAGTAAGTTGCGGAGGGCCTCACTAAGTAGCTGAGGCTGGTCTCAAACCTTTGATCCCCCTGTCTCAACCTCCCAAGTACTGGGATTACAGGCATGTGCCACACCTGGCTGGGAGTTTCCTTAGTAACGCTAGAGTTGGCTAGTAACAGCTCTTTATGGTTTATAATGTTGTTCACTGACTTATTAGCCCAACACTTTTTTCCTCTGGACAAGCACCTGGAATACAAAACAGACACAGTCTGGACCTCGGTGGAATCTTCACTCTGAAGTAACAACCACACACACTGGGCACCTCATCCTCTCCTGGCAGGACCCTCGGGCATAGAAATATCGTGCCCTTTTGAGAGAGACCCACACTCACTCAGGCAGGTGAAGGAACACTCAAGGTCATAGCTTGTAAATGTCAGGGTTGTGGCTCAAACCAAGGTCTTTTGTCTTCAAGTCCACTTGTTTTCCGGAACTTTCCAAACTACACAAACCTTTCTTTAAATGCCTCATGCTTAGATGACAATGAGCTCTAAGCTTTGGAAGTATGGGAGCCGAGATAACATTATCAGCACTGTTATTTCAAAGGCTGGGCTAGAGGAAGGAATAGGCCTGGGTGTTTTTGCAAAAGCCCAGCTGACAGGAGTTCTTGCGCATTTGGGTTGTTTCAGTGTTTGGGCCAGCTGATGCCATGCCCAGGTGCCTGGCCAGTTTTCTTATCTCACAAGGAAGATGTCACATGGCTATGATGACAAAAAGGTTACTGAAGACTGGTGGGTACAGACTCAGAATCACTAGGTGAAAAACTGATGCGCTCCAGATCCACCGGCCTTCCTATCCCCTATCTTCTAGTGCAGAGATGTTAAGAAAATTGCTTGTGAGGGTTAGGAATGTAGCTCAGTGGTAGAGTGCTTGTTTTCCATGTGTGAGGCCCTGGGTTTGATCCCCAGTCAAAAAAGGAGATACTTTTTAGAGTTGGGTGTGGAATTGCCAGCTTCTAAGGAGGCTGAGGCAAGAGGATCTCTTGAGCCCAAGAATTTAGTCCTGGGACTGGCCTCCTGCTATACTTGGACCTTGAATATCCCCCAAAGGCCCATGTGTTAAACGTTTGGTCCCCAAGGTGGCATTAATGGGACATGTGAACCTCCTGAAGAAGGAACCTAGTAGGAGCCCTTGGATCATTGGGGGTGTGCCCTTGAAGGGGATTGCGAGAACCTGGTCCCTTTCTCTCTCTCTCTCTCTCTCTCTCTCTCTTGGTTTCTCAGCAATGAGGCAAAGGGGTCTGTTCTACCACATGCTTCCTGCGATTGTCATCTGACCCCCAGCAGAGATCCAAAGCAATGGATCCACTTGATTATGGGCTGGAACCTCCAAAACTGAGCAAAATAAACCTTTTCTCTTTATAAGTGAATTATCTCAGGCATTTTGTTATAGTGACAGAGGCTAACACATCCCCACTTACAAACCATTCTCCAAACACCTACCAGAATAACAGTCTCCAAAATGTATATGCGATCAGGTTAATCCCTGTTGAAGACAGCTTCACACAGACAGCATTCAGAATGAAACCCATGCTTCTCGGCCTGGTTCTACATCGTTTATTCTCATACTCGAGTGTGTACTGAACTTTTATTTTTTTTCTGGTACTGGGAAATGAACCCAGGGGATTACTCGACCTCCGAGCTATACCCCCAGCCCTATTTTTAATTTTATTTTGAAACAGGGTCTCACTAAGTTACTGCACACTGTCCTCAAACCTTCTATCCTCCTGTCTCAGTATCTCAAGTACTGGGATTACAGGTGTGCATGCTGGCGTGTACTGAACTTCTGTGAAGGACTTTAAAACCTATGTGGTAGGCCCCTTCCTGGAGTGTCTGCTTCAGCGGGGCCTTGGGATGGGCTCGAGACTTTGCACTTCTAATAAGGCTCTAGGTGGTGCTGACGCTGCTGGTTTGGGGGCGTCACTTTGAGAACTCAGGACCTCTGCCTACATCTCTTTTTATCATGCCCCTGCTCATCATGCCCACCGCAACCTTGGTCCTGCTCTTTCAATACACCAATCTGTGCCTGCCTCAGAGCCTTGCCAACACCGGATCCACATCTTAGAATGCCTTTCCCTACTCCTTGGAAAAGCTGGTTCCTTCTTATCATTCAACTGCCACATGGTTAACTTTGTCACATCAAGTGTTACCTCCTGAGTAAAGCCTTTCCTGACCACCTGACCCACACCACTGCCTCCTCCTCTGCTCTTCAGGGTCTGCCTCTCTGATCACTCCCTTTATGATATAATTAACAAAACATCACTAGAAATTTACTTGCTCAATCTATGGTCATTGGTTTATTGCCCATCTTCTGCTATTGGACTATAAAGTCCCTGACGACAGTGGCTTTGTTTATCTTGGTCACTGTCTTGGCCTTATAAAACAGTGGCTGGCACCCTGGGGTAAGTGAATATATCCTGTTTAAGCTGTAACTGACAATCACTTTAGAAAAATGACTTCTATTAACTGACAATCACTTTAGAAAAATGACTTCTATATTTTCTAACCTACTCTAAATTTCCTCTAGGAAAATGCTTTCTCATTTGTTCTTGCAGAACCTTATAATTATAACTGATATAAGTAATGCTGCCTTTGGTAAAACAAAGTACATATCTGAATCATTTAAGGGTCCTTTGTACTCAAGACTGTTTAATGTCACTAAGCTGTAATTATAGTTTGTCATAGCCTAATGACTTTAATACAAGAGTTTACACACAATATATAGAATATGTGATATATACATAAAATATATACACATACCTTCCTACCCCTAATTATAATTAGAATGTTTTAATTGCAAAAGTGTTTTATTTTTTCCCCTCAAATCTTTTTTTGAAGGGGCTTTTTGTTTTGTTTTGTTTGTTTTTTTGCAGCGCTGAGGATCAAGCCTTGAACATGCTAGCCCTCTTCTCTTCTCTTCTCTTCTCTTCTCTTCTCTTCTCTTCTCTTCTCTTCTTCCTTCCTTCCTTCCTTCCTTCCTTCCTTCCTTCTTCTTTCTTTCTTTTTTTACTTTATTTTGAGACAAGGTCTTGAACCTGCGATGCTCTTACCTCAGCCACCCGGAATAGCTGGGATTACAGGTGTTCACCACTACACCCCACCATAAACAGGCTTCCAATCCAACCTGATGAATCTTTAATATCACCTTCCACCTACATGTCATCAATAACTTACTCTCAGCTCATTATCCAATAAATACAGCATCGAAAATGTTCCAAAGATAATCCTTTAAGGCAGTGTTTCTCAACCTTACAGCATATTAAACCCATCTATATAGATTAAGAAAAATAACAGTGCCTGAGCCCTAAATCAGACCAATTAGATACCACCTCTGGAGGGAGCAGTCATCAGTGTGTGTGAAAAGCTCTCTGGGTGATTCTAACCGTGCAGACAGGGTGGGGGTGGAGCTGGAGGGGACTGGCTGTGGTCCAACCCTCAGCCTGCAGATACCAGAGCTTATCTCATCCCAGTCCCATGGGAGGGAGAAAGGTGAGAGACTCACTGCAGAATCTTGTTATAAATGTCTAAAATAACTGTTGGCATAAAACACCTTTTCTTAAAGAGTATTTTAACATTAAGAAAATTCCTCTTCCCTGAGAATGCAGCATCACCTGGTATAGGGGCTAAGTGGAGGAGACCCCTGGGGACCCCATTCTTTAATCCCACCTGGATACCCACAGTCACTCTGGTGTGGAGGACAGAGAGAAGACGCATCCGTTTGCTCATTCTCTTAGATCGTTTACTATGTTCTCCAATTCCCTTTCTGCGGAACTTATTTTTAACTTATACTTCTGTGAATTTTATTATGTACAAAATGTTTCTTAGATGCTACAGAAGATGAAATGATAATACCATTCTTGGTTTTAGCTTTTCCCCATCTCAGGGTTAAAAACAACCTAAGTGCATCCATAAAGGTACCTCTTCTCCTAAATTCTCTTTGCCTTCCATCAAAGCTGCCCAGCTTCCTGTGAAAGAAATACCAACTTTGTTGGGCTGGGAACATGGCTCAGAAATAGAGCGCTTGCGCAATATGCACAGGGACCTGGGTCTGATCCCAGCTCGCCAAAAAAAGGAAGAGAGAGAGAGAGAGAGAGAGAGAGAGAGACCCCAACCTCATTTTACACGTACTCCTATTCTCTCTCATCTTCTACATCTACCAAGATAGAAAATCCTCTAATTCCTTCCTATATTCACAATCTCCCCTATTTCTCCACATACGTGTCCAGCTGTCCCCTAGCCTTTCAACCCACCTCACCCTCCCAGACTATTGACACAAGGGATCCAGCCATGTCTACTTTACATGCGACCACCCGGACTTACAACTTCCCTGCTGAAAGCCCAGCAAAGTCTCCCTGTAACTTTCAGGATCTAATGCCCAAGCCCGGGGCTGGAAAGCAAAGCCATTTATGGTATGACTGGTGTCCATCTCTGTAGCCTTCAGCCTCTGCACTCCACAACCTACTCCTTGCCCCAGCTGGACAACCTACTCCTTGCTCCCATGGAAGGTGCTGTCATACTCAGGTCCTTGCAAAATTCCTGGGCTCATCCCTCTCTTAGCTGTGCTTTGATTTTTTGATCGACTAGTCAGTCACGACTCAGCCTGGAAGGGACCTCCTCTCTGAGGTTTCCTGGGCCACTCCCTTCAAGCCCTGCCCTTTCTCCTCTTCTCATAGCACGAAGAGCGCATTCTACCACTTTCTTCATGACAACAAGGCCACGGGGAAGGCGGAGGGGTGAGAGTGGAGGGACCTCTGGGCTACATGCTGCAGGCCTGGAGCCCCAGACTGAGAAGCCTGCATTGACTTTGCTGGATAATGAAATGACTTCAAAACCTTCTGTTTCAAATGTCCAATTCCAGTAGGGACTGAAGCATAAAAAAGGTGGGACTTATGTCAAGACAGCCAATAACTGAACTAATTATCCACCAGTCAAAGGTCACGGGGATAAAAATACAGAAATTAAACTTCATTTCCCCAGTTTTTCACCCATACGTCAATGTTAAAACTATATTAATTTTGGTTTTGTAAAGGGCTATCTTTGGTTCGTTTACACTTTAAGACAAAAGACATGCTAGGCATGGTAGTACACGCCTGTAATTTTAGTACTTTCGAGACTGAGACAGAAGGATCACGGATTATCGAGGCCAGCCTTGGCAACTTAACACGAGTCTCAGCAATTTAGTGAGAGCCTGTTTCAAAATAAAAAGGGCTGGGGGTATAGTTTGGGTTTAATCCCCAGTACCCCCCCCAATAGATGTAAGCTCTATTTCATGTACCATCAACTATCAACCTTGCCTCCCACTGAGAATACAAACCTTCTGGGTTTTCTTGCATTTTTTCCAGGCCTATTTTCCAACACCTGTTGGAACCCTCGCTTTATATGTTAATGATTTTTTGTTCTATTTGGTCAATAATAATTAAATGGTTTGTCTATATTTAGGTTGATTCTAAAAGTTAAAAAACTAATATGTAGTATTATTGTGATTATCATGATGAGAGCCCTGCAAGGCCCTGTAGGTTTGTTTGCTTGCTCTTTTTTTTAATTAATTTTGCAGTGCTGGGGATGGAACCCAGGGTCTTACACATGCTAAGTAAGAACTCTACCACTGAGCTCCACCCCCAGCCCTATAAGTGTCCTTCAGTGTAAATACAAGTAACAATGCTACAATTCTATTCTTTACTCTTTGAGCTCAATATGACTTTGTAGAGACAAATTTAATTGCCCAAAGCTTGGAAATGAGATAAAAAGACAGATATGTTTTTCAATTTCATGTGGAAGCACTGTTCAGGAGGCCCACCCAAGAATGATTTGCTTCTGTAGAAACATGTATGTTTGGCTTGCTATCAGATTTATTTGCAGATAAAATGATACGTTGCAAGTGGTATTTTTGTTGTTGTTGCTGTCCTAGTCTTTGTTTGGGGTTCTATGGAAAGGCATATAATTTGTATCTAATAGGAAAAGACAACTGCACAATAGTTTTGTTGCCCTACCAGGCATCAACCCATTTTTTGTTTGTTTTTCGGTACTGGGGATTGAATCCAGGGGCATTCTACCTCCAAGCTACACCCCCAGCCCTATTTTTTATTCTTTATTTTGAAACAGGGTCTCACTAAGTTGCGGAGGGCCTCCCTAAGTAGCTGAGGCTGGCCACGAACCTGCAATCCTCCTGTCCCAGCCTCCCAAGTACTAGGATTACAAGCATGTGCCACCACACCTGGCTATCAACCCACTTTGTATCTAAGTGATAAAACTTATTTCAGCTTTCCTGACTATATAAAACTGTCTTCCTCAAGTGCACTTGCAACTAGTTTTACCATCCTACTAGTGTCCTCACTGAGGAATTCATCTTTCGGTCAATATACTTTCTACGAGGGTTGTGTTTTTAGGTTTTTGAAAGCTACATTTGGAAAGGCTTTGCTTCGCTGATGCGCAGCCTATGGCTTGTAGGCTGCTGCTGGGACTTTTGCTGAGTTTCACGCATGACCCACAATCGGATTTCAGAGCTGCCTGGGAAGGAGGCCAATGCTGTCCTGCCCTCCTCTGTCCTTTAGGATCCTGCACTCTGACTGTCCTCTGCATTTGGCAACTACAGTGATTATTTCTGTTTCCCAGGCAGCAGTTGTAAGCACCAACTGTCGCTATCTATGTATTCATGTGTGTAGGGGAAGAGCACAGAGGGTGGAGGGTGGGGAGGACAGCAGGCAGACCGGCGTTCAGTAAACATTAGAGGACTAAGCTTCTGCACTGGGCCCCAACAGACTGGACTAGAAATCCATTAAGATGGAGTCGCTCATGCTAAAGGCCCACATTACCATGTTGTTTTCAGACCTTCCAAGAAATCAGGAGAGCAATAACAGCCCAGTTTCCCAAACGGGCCAGTTCCCATTGGCAAGATAATGAAGTTCCTCATGCTTAATCCTTACACAAAAAAAGGAGACCTGAGGTAACCTGATGTTACCCAGCCAAGTTATTTTTCTACTGATTTGTCTCCCTGTTGTGGTCTTATAAGGAAAGTAACTTTGAGAGGACCAATTCCTTTTCCATTCTCTGTTTCTGCTTTCTTCGGCCATTTTCTGTCTATAAATTCATTGGTTAAAATCAACTGATCATTGGAACAGTTACTCTAGTTCATAGAATGCAAGGCTGGCTGAAGCTAGACTCAAAGGTGAAATTCGGTCGGGCATGAGGCTTGGTGGTAGAACGCTTGCTTGCCATGTGAGAGGCCCTGGGACTGACCCTCAGCATGCGGTATGGGAACTAAAGCAAGTTAAGATCTCTAAACTAAGTTAGTGTAATTTCTGTCCTCCATCACCAGCAAAAGGGACTGTGCAGCTTCTCTCAGATACAATGAGGTCCCATGACTGAGAAACAGGGACAGCCCAAGCTGTGACTTATGATGTGGGGAGGCAAACTGGTGGCTAAGGTGAGCCTACTATAAAACATTTAAATTTCTACTCTAACTGCCACTAAGAAGAAATGACTGAAGGAAATGTTAAGATCCTGATGAAGTTAACTGAAAATGATTTCTTTGCGTCGGGAGAGGAGGGTGCTATTTTAAAATCTGGTTGTAGTTTGAGCTGATTACCATCATCATCCAGAAAGAAGACACCAGCTGTAGGCATGTAGTATGTAAATTTAAGTTTAATAAAAATAAAATGAAATTAAACTCACTTCCTTAGTCCCACTCACTACACTTCAAGTGCTAAATAGCCGAGTGGGGCTAGTGGCTACTGTCATGGGCAGCCCAGGTGCAGACCATACCCAACACCAGAGAAAGTTCTGCTGGACAAGGCTCACCCAGGGCAGCAGCCTTCTTCTTAAGGATAAAGCTCTTTTTAAATTTTGTTTTAAGCCCACACGTGTTCTGTAAGTCTATGCAAGAGGGAAGGGCTCAGGAGGTTCTGGAAAGAGTCTGACGTTCAAGGGGGTCAAATGGCTCCTGGTGAGAAGGAACCAGAAGATTTTGCTTTGGCCTGAGAAGGAGAATTAAAAAAAAAAAAAATGGAGGCGCCGGGCGTGGTGGCGCACGCTTGTAATCCCAGTACTTTGGGAGGCGGAGACCGGAGGATCCGGGTTCGCGGCCAGCCTCAGCTCACTCTCTCTCTCT
>PVJS01034264.1:0-21673 GCA_004027185.1 Glis glis | reverse complement strand
ACCAAAAAAAAAAAAAAAAAAAAAAAAAACAAAGAGGTAAGCAGATAGCATCACATTTGGGGTTGTTTTTGGGGGGTGTTTGTTTGCTTGTTTGCTGAGCTACACCCCCAGCCCTATTTTATTTTTATTTTAAAATAGGGTCTCATAAGCTGCTGAGGCTGGTTGTGAACCTGCGATCCTCCTGTCTCAACCTCCCAAGTACTGGGATTACAGGCGTGTGCCACCATGCCTGGCTTTGTCACATATTTTTAAACGCAAACAAACTCTTCTTAGTTCAGGAACCCAGCTAATGTCCAGAGTTTATGGATGAGTATGAGCTAAGATAGTCAGCTATTTCCTTGTGTTTCAATTCTGTCCCTTGACAATGCCCTTTCTGGTTGGTCCACACTGATCACGCTCTTAGCTCCTGGAACCACCAGGAGCAAGTCTCCGGCCTCTTCTGTGGCCATCATTTGGGCTCCATGGACAGCAAGGATGACATGCATGCTCCTACTATTAGGACGTGACTGTGTTCTTTTCATCTGTCCTCTCTGAATCTCTAGAGATTTTTCAGGGAAATCTGGAAGACTTGACTGGAGACACATGCAGTGTGATTGCCCTGTCTGTAAACACCTTTGCATTTTCCATATTGAATTCTCTGTCGTTATTGAACTGCTAATTTTCTTAACATTTCATTTCCTTTTCTCCAAACCATCATCAATGTGGCCTTTGATGCTGTGGTTATCTTATTACAGTACTGTCTTCCTTGGACTTGATTAGCACTTGGCAGCTTTTCAGATAGCTTATTAGACTCTGAAGAGAAACCTCAAATTATCAGGCTTTCAGCTATAACACAGATTGCTGGGTGGTCTCGTACCTCATTACTGAGTCCTTAATCTCCACATAACTACATAGCTTTTTCCTGCTTCAGAAGTTCCCAAAAGATCTGTTGCCTAAAAAATTTGCTTCTTGGGCCAGACTCTATTCCTTAATCACTTTTCTTGGCCCCATGACAATGATACAGTTCTTTGCAAAAAAAAAAAAATCTTTCAATAAATAACTGCTGAAGAAATATTTTAAAATCTGGGAATGGGTTGGTGGTAATGGCAGTCTAGGATTACATGCTTATTTAGAAACATACTTTTATTATTCATTCAAGAGATGTTTTAACCATCGACTGTGCACTGCACCTCACGTGTATGGTGGGGACACGACCTCAACTATCTTAATTGTCCTCGAGTGACTCATGGTGTGGCTCCTAACTGCCTTCATCCTCGCCCACCACACACCTACTGATGACTTTACAGTTCTCATCTCATCCCACAGGGAGGATTGTCTTTATTTTTATTGTATTGCTGTGCAACAAATGGCCACAAACTTATCTTAAAAGAATACCCATGCTGGGTGTGGTGGTTCATGCCTGTAATTGCAGTACATGGGAGGTTGAGATGGGAGGATCCCAGGTTCAAGACCAGTCTCAGCAATTTAGCAAGGCTCTCAGCAACTTAGCAAGACCCCGTTTCCAAATAAACAATAAAATAGGGCTGGGCGTGTAGTTTGGAGGAAGAACGCCCCTAGTTTCCATCTCTAGCGCAAAAAAAAAAAATGCCCACTTATTATCTCCCATCATTAAACCTCACAGGTCTACAGTTCTCCTAGAAGAGAAGTTCAGAGTTGACTTAGCTGGGCTTTCTGTTCAGGGCCTCACAAGGCTAGAATTAAGATTCTGGCTAGATGTTCTCATCTGGGGGCTCCGTAGGGAAGCACACACTTCTGGGCTCCTTTGTTGGCACAACTCACGCCTATGCAGCTGTAGAATTCCTCAGATTCGGCAACCCACTTTTAACAGGCTCTCCTGATTAAATCAGGCCACTAGGATAATCTCCCTGTAGATTAATTAAAAATCAAGAGATTAAAAACTTTGCATCTGTAAAATCTATGTTCATTCTTTTCATGTACTACTGGTTAGAATCAAGTTGCAGGTTTTGCCTGTGCTCCAGGAGGGACCATGGTAGGGCTTGAGTCTCAGAGGTCATCCTAAGGCTGTCTGTCACAGTTTCCCAGGTGGCTTTCTCCTTCAGGTAACAATTTACATGTCAACTTTTTAGGGAAACTCTCCCTCATTATTCTCTACTTTGTTGTTTTACTGAAACAGAGCCCTGTTTATTACTATAATAGCAATTAAAACAATCTGAAATTGACTCACTTATTTTGTTACTGTTCATCTCCTCTTGACTATTTCTTTTTTGCATTTTATTGGTGCATATTAATTATATAGGATCATGGGTTTCATTGTGGCATATTTAAACATGCACACTATTTATTTTGTGTGTACATGTGTGTGGTACTGGGAATTGAACCCAGGCACCCTTTTTTGAATTTTTTATTTCGAGACAGGGTCTTGCTAAGTTGCCCAGGCTGGACTCTTAATTTTGATTCTCCTGTCTCAGCCTCCCAAGTACTGAGATTTCAGGTGTGTGCCACTGTACCCAGCCAGAGTGTTCCTTTAAGAGAAGTAATCGTGTCTGTTGCATTCACCACTGTGTGGCCAACACTCATTATAACACCTGGCATGGAGTAGATGGCCAGTTAAATGCTGACAAAATCAGTAAGTGCAAAGGCCAAGCCTTTTATGACATCACGGGATTAAATGCCCACATCACACAAAGGTGTGCACTTAGTCATTTTCTCCTGGTCAGTTAAGTGTAGCAGTGGACTAGGCCTGTTGGTTGGTCTGTGACCTCAATACACCTGCCGGTACTCCTATTTGATAATGTGGATATGGCTGGAGGGTCCCAGTGTTCTTGCAGTCATACACTTTCCCTCTGGACATACTTCACCTGTCCCTCCCATCACATGCTTGACCAAAAAGGGGCAAAAATTAAATCTTGTCTTTGCAAAGTCATACACTGTCTTTAACAACACATGTCCTCAGCTATTTGATGGACTGCCCTGTTTTAAATAACTTTGCTGGCCACATGTGCTTCCAGCATTCTTGGAATGAGAAAAGAGATCGCGATGACTATGGTGCATTGAATCAGTTAGTAGGGATAAAATCAAGGACATTGATGATGTAGAAAATACAGGGCCAGACAACAATATTTAATTCCCCAGAGCGATACTGTCCAGAGGATCGCATTATGGCTTTTCCTAGTTCTCTATCCATTGTTCCTAGAACACAGAGCCAGGCCTTTCTGATTGACCTGCTGTAACTGAGAGACTGACAGCAATGGAAAGTTGAAATGGAAATACAGTGGGTTTCCTGCATCCAAGGAGCGGGGGATCGGGCATTCTCTGCAGCCTTCAAAACTGCGAGACATTTCTGCAATCTCTTCCCTTCCTTTTGTTGCCAAAATGGAATCATAAAAGTGCTTGTCTACTCAAAGTCTTTCATAAGCACTGAACCACAGAATTGTAATCGGGTGCTAAAGAAGCATAGTTTCAGAAAAAGACATTCAGAAATAGTATTTTCTACTTTTTTCCACCTTTTGCCAAACGATGAAACCTATTGTAGGTCATCAAGCACAGCCTTGCAAATCGAGTTGGCCAGGCTTCTGACATTTCACCTGCCCAGGCTCCCCACAGTGATGGTTTAAACATACTTTCTTATAGCCTGGCATGGTGGCACACACCTGTAATCCCAGTACTTGGGAGGCTGAGACAGGAGGATCATGGGTTCAAGGCTAGTGTGTGGTAACTTAACAGGACCCTGTTTCAAAATTAAATAGAAAGCTCAGAGGCAGAATGCCCCTGGATTCAACCCCCAGTACCACATGGAAAGACAAAAAAAAAAAAAAAAGAAAAAAACCCTCCTCCTTCCAACATGCAGCCTTCTTCCCTAACAGCTGAGACCTACATTTAGTGAAAGATTGGATAATGCAGTATAGTATACTGATAAAATTTTGTGCTTTACCCTTTTTATTTTTTTAAATTTTATTGGTGTATTATAATTGTATGTAATAGTGACATTCATCGTGATACAGTCATATATGCACATAGCACTATTTGCGTCAATTCTTTCTGAAAATATGAGTAAAATATATTAGTTTCCTTTTCCTCCTAGATAGTGAATAATTCTACATCAGTCTTTTTTTTTTTTTTGTGGTACCGGGGATTGAACCCAGGGGCATACTACCTCCGAGCTACACCCCCGGCCCTATTTTTTACCCTTTATTTTGAAACCAGGTCTCACGAAGTTGTGGAGCACCTCACTAAGTAGCTGAGGCTGGCGGCGAACCTGGATCCTCCGGTCTCTGCCTCCCAAGTACTGGGATTACAAGCGTGCGTCACCATGCCCGTATTATACAGTGGAGTCAGTCAGCAGAGGCCTCATGATCTACGTTTCTGACCTATAATTGTAACAGTAATGATACTTATCAGATATTAAGCATTTACTGTGTGCCAAGCACTAAGTCTAGTACAACATGTATGTATATATACATACTTATACATACACACATACATGTGTAGATTTTACATGAATACATACATATGTATACTAAGATATATTTACATATGTAAATATTCGTGTACGGACTTTATGTGTATATATTTTATTATTTATTTATTTATTTATTTATTGCAGTACCAGGGATTGAACCCAGGCGTGTTCTACCTCCGAGCTAAACCCCCGGCCCTATTTTTTATACTTTATTTTGAAACCAGGTCTCACGAAGTTGCGGAGGGCCTCACTAAGTAGCTGAGGCTGGCCGCGAATCCGGATCCTCTGGTCTCCATCTCCCAAGTAGTGGGATTACAAGCGTGTGCCACCACGCCTGGCTATGCATATATATTTTATACACATGTATATGTATATATGTAGGAAAAGTCAACTAGAATTGGAAGCAACTGACCCAATCAGTTGATAACTCTGTACCCTCTTAACACATATCAACTTTGACCTGGTATCTTTAATTCAATTTAGTCTCACAGCTATTCTTAAAATCAGTGTCAAGATTGTCACATCTTTAAATACAGATAGAATTGCCAGAAGTACATAATTATACACACAAACACACACACACACACAAATACAAGACTAACTGCTTTTCCACAATTTAATTTATACACTACTGTAACTATCGGCAACTTTCTGAAGATAGGTCAAGGGTACAAGTAACTGTTTAGAACAAATAAGTAGTTTGGTCCAATATTATCTTAATGTAATAGCTCTTCATTCCCTCCCTTTTATGTGACGACATAGTATAACGTACAACACATGCACAATCATTCACTTGTCAACAAATGAGTTAAACATCAGTTAGACAGACGTTTGTAGACCCAGAGGGTCAAGCAACCACACACAACTAATAAGGCTATAGTACAGCTATGCAGCATAAATGGTCAACACCGCTGTTCCTAAAGTGAGCACCATATATACATCTGAATATAAAAACCATTTACTTTTCAAAACATACCTAACGAACCCCACAGTGTTCAAAAGAGGGCTGGAGGGTGGAAAGCCCTTGCCTTTCTTGTTTTCCTTGTGTGTGATCCAGCACTAGATGACCTGAAAAAATGGCTACTTAGTTTCTTACAATGCAAGGCCTTCCTAGCTGGGCCTACTCACCCCAGAATTAAAAATGCAGTTGCTCTTTGGAAGAAGAATGCCTCCAAAAGCATGCAAGGAAATTGAAATTACAAAGTTTTAAAGTTAAGGATTTAATCAGGGGTTAGTACTTATTTTAGGCTTTGTGGGCCCAGCAGTTTCCCTACCAACTATTTAATCTGCCCCTGTAGTAAAAGCAACCATAGGCTAATGTAAGGGTACGGACATGGCTGTGTTCCAGTAAAACTTTTTTTTTTTTTTTTTGCAGTACTGGGGATTGAACCCAGGGGCATTCTACCTCCAAGCTATACCCCCAGCCTTGTTTTTTGTTCTTTATTTTGAAACAGGGTCTCACTAAGTTACGGAGGGCCTCAATAAGTAGCTGAGGCTGGCCGCGAACCCGGATCCTCCAGTCTCAGCCTCCCAAGTACTGGGATTACAAGCATGCGTTACCATGCCCGGCTCCAGTAAAACTTTATTTATAAAAACAGGCAGCTGACAGATTCGACCTATGTACTACAGTCTGTCAACCCTGGAATTAAGTAGTTATCACACTATAATAGCAAAAATTATTTATTTTCCAACAAATTACCCTACAGATATAAGATCTTATCTTTTTATCCCAAAAAGTTTTAGTATAAAATAGCCCAACCATTCTGTGAGCAGTGGAAAGCAATGGTTTATAATCTGGGAACTGAAGACAGAGTCATCATGTAACATGGAAGCTAAGAATGTTATCAGATTTTTAATATATTAGGCTCTGCTCCTTAGAACCATAAATCTAGTATAAATCACCTAACTTTTCCAAGCCTCAGTGTGCTTGTATGGCAAATGGGGATAACAGCACACTGTGCCTGGCCGCATTTATTGTGATACTGTGATAAGGTAATAAATAAATTAGTACCATGTTTGGCATATATGCATTTTAAAAAATAAAAAATATCACTATAATTTATTATTATTACCACTTTGGGCCAAGATGTGATCCTTGTTGGGGGATTTACCAAGAGTTGATCTCTCTAGAATTTTATAGGTAAAACCTTTGGAATAGTTATTATTGAACCCTAGCATTATGCAGAAGTTAAACATCCAAATATCAGTGGTTAAAAAAAAAAGGAGTCAGATGTGGTAGCACAAGCCTGTAATCCCAGTACTTGGGAGGCTGAGACAGGAGGATCACAGGTTCAAGGCCAGCCTCAGCAACTTAGTGAAACCCTGTTTCAAAACAAAAAATAAAAATAGGGCTGGTGGTGTAGCTTAAAGGTAGAATGCCCCTGAGTTCAATCCCTAGTACAAAAAAAAAGGACTCCAACATACAGAAATGATGAGAAGATATAAAATATTGATTACCTTGATTTGATCAGTATACATTGTATACATGTATGGAAATATCACTGTATCCCTTAATTACATATAATTATTATGTTAATGTTAAAATAAAAATTTTAGGACACCAAATTTACAAAGCTTTGGGTTTGTATTCTGGCTCTGCGGCTCACTGTATGATTGGGAATCAGTCAGTTAACCTCTCTGAGCTTCATCTTCTGCACATATAAAATGGAAATAATACCCACCTAATGAGGTGATTGGTGTTAGTTAGTATTAACTGCTATTAATTAATTGGATTCCCATGTCTTGGGAAAATTCCATTCCGATAAGTAATGATGTGTGGGGCTGGGCTGGTTCTTTGGAGTCAGTTCTTGGAATCAAGCAATTAATCACATTCTGCCAGGGAGAAGTCTGAAGAAGTGGGACACAAGGCTTCTGTCTTCTAGAAGTATGCAATTCAGCTCAAAGGGGCACGCTTGTACGGAAGCAAAATCACCCAGAATACAAAGTCAATATGTGAAACAGAAGACAATTACAGTACACAGTGGCAGTGTGAATCTGGGCTCGGCTACGTATTATCTATGTAACCGTTAGCAAGTTCATTAACTTCTCCATAGAACAAGTATTATAACTGCCAGATATCAGTGGGGTACTAAGGAGTTGGACACGTGATAGTGACTCAGTAGATGGTGGTCTGGGTTGTCTGTGATGTGTAATGGCCATGGTAATATGGTGCAGATGAGATGGTAATGCATCGATGTGAGCTTCACCAGCAGGAGACTTTGGAGAGCTCACCTAACTGTGGGGTTTGATTGGTCAGTTGTTGCTCCACAGAGGGGCTGCTTGAATTGGGTTTCAATGATGGGATGGTTTAGGCTGAATAAAAACAGGTTATATGCAATGACTGTTTTCTTCTCTGCCCAGCGATGGACTAGAGTAGAAAATAAATTGTATCCTGAATATAATGTGGTCAATTGAATACTTGGTCTCAATTCTTCACTCCCCTGAATTAAAGTTGGGCATCTTGTCATGGGCTGTGGGCATTTAGTGGACCTCTCCACCTCTTGACTTTGAGCCTAGCCATCATACTTGCTTTGCTCAATGGGCCGTCAGTGGACTTGAAGAGCAGAGGGCTTGAAATGCTCTTGTGCTCATGGTCTTGAGAGAACATCAAGAGAAGATCATGCCCCAGGTAGTTGTTACCCCTCCACCCTGGGTCTCAGAATGATAAACATGAAACCAGCCCAACTGAGCCCACAGGCTGGAACCAAGCCCAGCTAGCCCATAATCTAAAGAAACTCACATTCTAGAGCCACATCCATGTTCATTCTAGATCAGCAGAACCCTAGCCTACTCACAGTCCCATGAACATGATAATAAACATATGTTGGCATAAGTCACTGAGTTTGAGGGTGGTTTGTTACCTAGCATTATTGTGGCAATAGATGACTAATACATATAGCATTTAAGGTAAGCACACATTATGAGTAGCAGACTTAAACTAGTAAGATATAGGTCCAAACATATAGGGTCCTGGGCTAACTACCAAGCTCTCTTCTCCATGGCAACTCTCCCAGTTCAGAATCTCTTTATTTGCCTCGCATGCTCTGTGTTCCACCTGTATTGACCACTTTTCTGAACTAGACAGGCGCAGTTGCTTCCTGGCACTGATACTGATATGCACCCTTTAAAAGGCTTCTTCTATGAAATTGAAAGGAATAAAAAGTTGGTGTGTGGTTGAGATAAATTTTTGGAAACTTGAGGTCAATGATTTTCTTCATTATCCAAGAGTAAGTGTGGAATCTGAAGAGATTTGGGAACTAGATAAGTGATCAGGAAGACCTGAGTTGCTATTTATAGGGAAGCCAAAGAAGCTGTGTTTATTTTACTGTTATGATCATGCCTGTATCAGTTAGCTCTGTCTTGGTAACAAACTACTCTCAAACTGAATAACTTAAAACAGGAAGTATTTGTTATCGCTCGAAAGGCTACAGATGAGCTGGGTGGTTCTTCTGGTCTTAACCAGGCTCCCTTTGTGTTTGTGGTAAGCTATGAGTTTGTAGGAAGCTTCTTCTGTTTGGGAGTTGGGTCACTATATTCTGACATAGGAAAAATGCAGCTGGGGTGATTTCACATCCTGGACTTCTACTCAGGGCCACTGGACAGGGTTTAAGAGAAGGAATGGAAGCGTGAAGAGGCTCAGGAAGTCTCGGTTCAGAATCGTCACTTCCACTAACATAGGAGTCACAAAGCCAGCAAGGATTCCAAAGCAGGAGAAACACTCTACCTCTTGCTGGAGGAGCTCTAAGCTCACACTGGAAATAGTGGGGCTACAGTCCAGAGTGAAGGACTGTGGCCGCTTTTGAATCTACTGCAGTTCCTCAGGCCCTAGTACACAACTGTTTAAAACCAGTTCACTTGTTGGTAGGGATCGGTTCCATGACCCTCTGCAGGTACCAAAATCTACAGATGCTCAAATTCCTCATGTAAAATAGTGTAGTATTTGCATATAACCTATGCACATCCTTCCACACACTTTACATCATCTCAAGATTATTTATAATACCAAACACAATGTAAATACGGATTAGTTATTATGCTATGTCATTAAGGGAATAACATTAGAAGTAACTATACATGTTCAATACCGACTCGTTTTTTCTTCTAATATTTCAGTCCGTGTTGGTTGAATCCATAGATGAAGAATTTACAGACATGGAGGACCAACTATATATACTCGGAAACAAGCAGTGTTTTCTTAGAAAATGATATTTTTATTGTTAGAGTAAAAAAGAAAAAGAAAAAACAACAGTATGTATAGCAAAGAATTAGGACCTAGAAGTCATTGACCTCTCCTAATGAAAAGAGAATCAGAATTTTTAAGAGTGGATGTATTTTTGCTCTCAGGAAACTATTAGAAAATGTCGAAAAATAAGTCCAATGATGTTTTTAATTGTCAATTTGGAGAGTCGTCAGCTTGCTATCATCATTTCAAATGCCTTTCAGCGAAAAGAACATGTTTTCTCTCTAATCTCTAATCTTTTTGTCACTCAGATGCACTAGCCACTTCACTTTGTCGCTGTGGGATGGGAGGTCATTGCTTTCCCATCTTAAAGTACTGTCTTTGATAAAATAAAAGCAGATAAAGATCTTATGCAAAAATGAACTGAGGATGAAACTAGGCGTGTAAGACTGTATGCACCATTAGTGATAAAACAGCATTCAATCATGCATTTATTCAACATGAATTGAGTCAGTCATATGCCAGACAGTGTTCTGGGAACTGGGATTCAGCAGTGAATGTGACAGTAAGACCTCTGCTCTCACAGAGCTGGTGCTTAACAGGCAAGACAAGCAAAAAAGCAAACAAATATCTGTGTCCTATCCAGAGAGAGATAAGGGCTATAAAGAAAAATACAGCCAACTGAAAGGGCAGAGGATAATGGCGGTAGATTAGATAACATGGACAGAGAAGTCTCTGGGCAATAGTGACTCCTAAGCTCAGCTCTGACACAAGCAAGGGAGCTGGCTCTGCAGACGTGGGGAAATGGAAGTGGCTTCTGATGAAAGAAGGCAGTGAACTTGGGTTAAAGAACTCTAGATACGTAAGTAGGTCACTGTGGTTGCACAGAAGACAAGCAGAACCTGATAAGAAGTACAGTCAGAGGGATGGGCCAGAACAGATTGCACAGGACATGGTTAGGAGCTTGGATTCATTCCAAGGATGGTGAAAGGTCATTAAAGGTTGATGAGTGAGAGACTAAGAACTATTTTACTCCGTAAAAGAAAGAGGAGAAAATCAATGCCTATGGAAGCTTATATGACTGACTTATTTACTTGGATTGTAAAAGTTCAATCACTCCGTAGTTTGGACATAGAATTATTTGCCTTGGTTCTTGGATTTCTGCAATTTTCTGATTATGCAGTATATAATAAAAATGCACTAGAAAGAAATAAGGAGTTCTTTTCTTAATCTAGCATTACTTCTCTACTCTTCCTAATTCAGTATGACTTCTTTTAAAGAAAAAAAAAAGAGGGGGCAATTTAACTTTTCCTGTGTAATTGCTCTCAATACCCTTCTTAGTTTTATTTTTGAATGAGATGGAAAATTATAGAATTAATAGATCAGTAATATTTGTGGAAGAAAAGATGTAAACTCTAACTCCATAAATTTGTCTCCAAGGAGAATTATCCAGATGGTTGATTAAATGTGCAAGACCTGTGGCTATCTTACCAACTGAATAGTCTTTTAAGTCGTACGTTGATTCATGAGCCTACTGGGATGGGCTGTGTTTCTTTTAGTTTGTTGAAAAGTAAAGTTTTATGGAAATACCAGGTCAGACACTTTCTCTTCATGCTGAATCCCTGCTTTTGTGCCAAGGTATGCAGTTAGCATCATTTTATGTGATCTTAACAGCTCCCGAACGAGGCAAGAAGAACATTTTCCTATTTCCCCTTAAAGACAAGGGAAACGATGCCCGGATGAGTAAAGGGCGGGCGCAGGTCACACTGGCGGGAGACTGAGAGCATGCGTCAACTCCACAGCTGAGTCCTTGCTGACTTACAGCGCGTCCTGGGTCACATCTCTGAAGTCAGTTGCCCTTTGATCATGGGGATCCATCAGATCAGACTGGTCTAGCCAACATGCCAGTTGCATATAGCCTAAGCGTTATAGTTTGGATTTGCAATGTCCCCCAGCAGCTCATGTCTTGAAAGCATGTCTTCGATGCAGCAAGGTTTGGAGGTGGGCATGCTGGAGGAGGCGGCTCTGTGAGGGTGTTGTCTTGAGGTTGGGGCCACCTCTGCCACAGGTTCTGTCTCAGAGCTCATGGATTGAAACCATGAGCCCCAATACACCTTTCCTCCACTCCGTTGTGTTTGTTGGGTATTTTGGGCAGTGACAGGAAAGCTGACTAGAACATTAAGTTGCCATCATCTAAGGGAGCTTTATTTTTGGCTGATGTTGGAATCTGAGCTAGTAGTTCTTCAGTTTGGGGGACACATCATCTCCTAAGGTGTTGAAAAGGGTTGAAGCTGTCCCATGCCACCACATCCATAGCCACGGGATGAGGAAAGGGCAGGGTAAGCAAACTGCTGCTGGTGTGTGTGTGTGTGTGTGTGTGTGTGTGTGTGTGTGTGTGTGTATGTGTGTTACTGGGTATTGAACCCAGGGGCATTCTACCTCTGAGCTACAACCCCAGCCCTATTTTATTTTGAAACAGGGTCTCACTAAGCTGCTGAGGCTGGCCTTGAACCTGCGATACTCCTGTCTTAGCCTCTCAAATACTGGGATTACAAGCGCAGGCCACCAGGCCCAGCTAAATTGCTGCTTTTTAAGGGTCTAACCCAGAAATCATTCTCCCCTATGTGCAGGCCCATTGGAACTCGGTCCTTCTCTTTCCAAAGAAGCCTGAGTAGTGTAATGTCCAAATGGGTGGCCACGTGCCTAGCTAAAACTTTTGTGGGTCAAGGAAGAAAAATAATATAGAATGGATACAAGGGCACGCTTAACAGTTTGTGCTGTGTTCACAGTACCTTTTGTTATTAAGGTCTTGCAGTTGTGTGCAATGATGCAAAGCACAATAGCACCGTCGCCTGCACACCTATTACCTAGGTTAATGGTGCGTTCCAAGTTTCATTCCCTCAACAAAGAGTACCCACTTACTGTGCTGGCTAGTTATCCCTTCTGTGCATTTCTTAAGACAACACTTTCATTACTAATCTATGTGCTCTTAACAGAGCTATAGCAGTGCCTGGACTCTTAAATCTTCACATACATTGCATTGAACAGTCATTTTCTGCCACTACTTTTTTGGCTCCTCATTATATTGCAGAAATCCATTCATATTGATATATGTAGCCTAATTTGCTCATTTTCTGAATGATATATTGTTATGGCTATAACTTTATTTACTAAAAAAATTGTAACTGGGGGGGATGGGGGACAGTGGCACATGCCTGTGATCCAAGTACTTGGGAGGCTGAGACAGAAAGATTGCAGGTTTGAGGCCAGTGCACGATAACTTAGTGAGACTTTTTCAAAGTAAAAATAATAAAAGGGCTGGTGGTATAGCTCAGAGGTAGAACACCCCTGGGTTCAATCCCTAGTGCCCAGTGAAGGAAGGGAGGGAGGGAGGGAGAGAAGGAGGGATGGATGGAGGGAGGGAGGGAAGGGAGAAGGGGAAGGGCAAGGGGAAGGGGAAAGGAGGAAGGAACTAGGTTTGCTACTACAAAAAATACTGTTAGAAATATTTTTATTCATGTCTTCTTGTATACATGTACAAGAATTTCTCCAGGGACTACACCTTGAAGTCTAATTACTGCAACATGAGGTTATTGCATCCTAAAGTTGTTAGATATTACCACATAATGCATCAGAGAGTTATGGACTCCCTTGGGTAAAATATGAATATCCCACTCTTGACAAACAGTCGCAGTTTAAAAGTCAAGTAGTATAATGATGCAACTGGACCCTTCCCACATTGCTGTGGAAAGCATGAAACTCAGGAGTAACACCCCTTGGTCTACACCCATGAGGAATAAGGATCTTTGTCCACCGAAAGATATGCACAACAATATTTAGAGCAGTTCCATTCCTAATAACAAAAACTTGGTAAAATCTGAATATTCATCAATGGCAAGATGGATAAAGTATGGCATATTCATAGTGTAATAGAGTAAAAAAAAAGGAAGGAAAAGAGACTATTGCTGCATTCAACAAAAGGGATAATCTCCTAAGACATTATATTGAGAGAAAATAGACAAAGCCCCAAAAGAAGATATTCTAGAATTCCATTTATATGAAATTCAGGATTAGAAAAATAGAATCTATAGTGATAGAATGAGAATAGGGATTACTTGAGCTGGGGGAAGAAGACTCGATGGGTATCAATTTAAAGGTGTATCAGTGTGCTTTTGAGATGATAGAAATGTTCTTTGTCTCTAATATCCAAAATGGTAGTCATGACCTCATGAAATAAAACTCAGTGCCTCAATCGCAGGATCCACATTTTGTTTTTGTACTCAGTAGCCACATGTGATTTGTGGCTGCTAAACTGAATAGCACAAACATGGAATGTTTCTATTCCAAGAAAGTTCAAGTTGGGTGATGGTTATCTGGGTGTATACATATGTAAAAATTCAGCAAGCTACACCCTTAAAATTTGTACTTCATTATAGGTATGCCTCAAACATAAAATTATCTCAAAATAAATATGTATGCCTTATAAAATGGAAAGGAAGCTGGGCCTGCTGATACACACCTGTAATCCCAATACTTGGGAGGCTGAGACAGGAGGATCGTAGGTTTGAGACTAGCCTCAAAAACTCAGTGAGAATCTTAGCAACCTAGTGAGACGCTATTTCCAAATAAAAACTGAAATAGGGTTGGGGAAGTAGCTCAGAGATAGAATTACCCTGGGTTCAATCCATAGTACCACACATGTAGAAAGGAAGGAGAGAACAAAAATAAACCTCTAAGGGTCTTTCTTATTTGAATTGTGAATGTAATATATGACCCAAGCTCAGGAGAAAAAAACACAAGAGCTCTGTACAAAAGTAGCAAGTAATAGCACTTTTAAAATAAAGATTATTTCTCTTAATTTTAGTTAGACTCCCAGATTTGCAGGTTTGGCAAAATTATCAAACCCAAAATACAAACCTTAGGCTCATCTCTCAGACAAGTTTCCTCAAATTCTGAAGTGCCCGCGGAGGCTCCGTGGCCTCCTTGCCTTTTTATGTTTCTAGGTAACTCGTGGTAGAAGCAAATCAGCAACAGAAACGATTTCTGGCTTATGAAAGTTAATTAGAAGTGGCACTTTAATTTTTGTCACTGAAGTCTGACTAACTCATTGTTTATCTTGCATTTGCAGTGAAGAAAGCATTTCAGCTTGTGTTTGTTTTCAGATGATCAAGAAGCGAAAGAGAGAAGCAGTTGAGTATTGTTAGAGCTGGGGGTGGAGCTCAGAGGTGGAACGCCTTTGGGTTCAATCCCCAGCACCACAAAAATAAAAGTAAATAAAAAAAATAGACAGTCTTACATTGGAGCTAAACACAAGCCCCCCTATCACTGCCCAGCAGAACAGAATGACTCAGAAGAGCTGTGTGCCCTCAGGCAACTTCTGACCCTTGCTGAGCCTCTATTATTTGGTTCCATGCACATCCCACCCCCCAGGAGTCTGTGAGCACCAGGAGACTGGGATGTGGGTGACCTTTCCTTAGCACCTAGGTCGTTGCCTGACCTGCAGAAAGTCTCAATTTGTTGAGGAAATGAATGAATGCTCTATTATCTGCTGATGTGTAATCCATTAAGCCAGAACTTTGTGGCTTAAAACACCACCAATTTGGGGGGGGGGGGCATTGGGGGGTGTTGTTGTTTTGGGGTGGTTTTGTTTTGTTTTAGGTCCTGGGGATTGAAATGAGGGACATTATACCTCTGAGATATAGCCCCAGACCTTTTTTTTTTTTAACTTTTGAAACAAGGTCTTGCTAGGATGCTGAAGGTCTTACTGAACTACTGAGGCTGGCCTCGAACCTGCTATTATTTTGTCTCAGTCTCCCAAGTACTGGGATTACAGGTGTGAGCCAACCGTGCCTGGCTAAACACCATTTCTTCTCTCAGTTTTAGAGGGTTGGGAATCTGGGCACAGCTTAGCTGGGTCTGTTGTTTCGGTGTCTCTCACAGTCTACAAGGACATTGTCATCTGAAGTCACAGTCCTCCATCCTGGGGCTGGATCTGCACCCATGGTCTCTTGGTGGCTGCTGGAAGGATTCAGTCCCTTGTGGGCTGTGCAACTCAGGCCTGCTCTTCCTTGTCATGGGGGGCTTTCCAACATGGCAGCTTGGAAGAGAGAGAGAGAGAGTACTGGTGAGAGAGGGTGATGTTTTCTGCAGTATATCACGGAGGTGACACGCCACTTCTTTTGCTGAACCTGTTTGTTATAAGCAAATCGCTAGGTCCAGACTTCACTCATAGGGAAGAGATTATGGAAGGACTGAGTTCAAAGGTGGAGCTCGATAGGGGCCATTCCTGTGCCAAACCCTCTGCCCTTGTAAACCTTGAAACAGTGTGGCTTGTCTCCGGTCTTGCCAGAAGACATCAAGGAAGTGTATAACTCAATGGCAATGCAGCACTTTTCAGTGGGGGACAGAATGAGTTCTCTTGAGGAAAAAGATGGATTGCTCTTCCTACAGTCTCTGGACTCAGTCCCAGCTCACCCCCAGGGCATCCTTTGCAGGGAGGTCTGCAGGATATACATGGCAGAAGGTTGGTTGGCTCCTCCATAGCTCCCAGTGTCCCTGGTAACCAAGCATATTGAGACCTGAGCAGGAACTGTGTGGGTTTCCAGGCATCCTGGGTGCATTCTCTGATACTAGGCAGTGGAGTATAGGGAGGGTTTAAGAGAGTGAGGAGCAGGAGGGGCAGAGGGAGGCTCAGTATTGGACTAAAATTCTTTTGACATTTTCTGTTGCATAATTCTCTCCTATGGAGACTGTTTTATTTATTGTAGGACATTTAGTAGCATCCCTGACCTCTGTTTTCTAGATTCCAATATCACAGCCCTCCTCCCCTTTGCAACCACCATAATATCCTCCAACATTGCCAGATGACCTTGGGGGTTGGGGAACTCAGTCACCACCACTGGACTAGTACTGATGTGGTATCAGTCAGGATAAGCTACATAGGCTGTAATAACAAACATCCCCAATGTCTCAAGACCAAAAAAAGGAAAAGTTTGATTTTGTTCACTGCATGATTTTTGTCGAATGACAGAAGGACTCTGCTTCACCATGGCTCAGAGACAGGTTCATGGAGTAGCCAGCATTTTTCCTACATCATGAGTCGCCCTGTCAGAAGGAACAAAATGCTTTGGTATCTCTCAGATCAGCAATTAAGTTTAATCTCAAGAGTTTCCTATCACTAGATCTCACATGCCCTTGGTCCAAACTAGACTTTCCCCAGCCACAAGGAGGCCAGGAACATTTGAGCAGTAGGACTAACACCCACCGCAATGGCCAAGAAGGTCTCCCTTCCATGGTGACATAGGATGAAGAAGTGTAAGAGTCAGGACACACAAGGTTACCCTGCACTTCCAGAAAACGATGACGATAATAATGTTGAGGTAATAATAGCTGTATTTGGATTATGCTTATTAAGCTTCAGACAACTCAGTGGTCACACAACAGCCCAGTGAGGTCAATCCTTTATTTCTTTTCATTCTACAGATTGTGAGGCACAGAATACTCAAGCAACTTGCATAGAATCACACAGCTAGGGAGTAGCAGATCTGAGGTCCCTCTGACATTAAGGACCGAGCTCCTAAAACTCACTGTTTAGACTACCTTGGCAAAACACTTCCTCCCACTATGGGATGAATGAACAAGTTGTACGCCCCTGGAAGCTGCTCTGCGTGCACCTTTGTTTGCTCTTTCAGTTTAGAAGCAATATGTGTGTGCAAGCCAGGCATGGTGGAGACTGCCTGTAATCCCAGTACTTGGGAGGTGGAGACAGCAGAATCTCAGATTTGAGGTCAGCCTCAGCGAGACCTCGTTTCAAAATAAAAAGTGCTGGGGGGGGGGGGGTATAGCTTGGAGGTAGAATGTCCTTGGGTTCAATTCCTAGTGCCAAAATATATAAACGTGCATGTGTGTGCATGAGTGCAAATTCTTTCTGTTCTTCCATCTCCCGACATGTTTTCTTAATTCCACACCATTCCTAGAGCATTTGGAAGGGTGCCTTCTGTTGCTCTACCATGGGGTGATCATGCTCAGATAAACAAATAGAATCTGTTTCCAGACATTCTGAGATGCCGCTGAGCTCCACATCAATCTGGGTACTAAGAAAACAGGCACCTACATCAGAATCAGGTAGTAAATCCAGTCTGGTGAGATGCTGTGATCACCTCACCAAAAGCAGGCCCACATACAAGTGTGGAGAGTTTATGTATCCCAGATGCTAAGGCCAGAGGGTTAATCAATAAATCAAGAGGTAATAAGAATGATTAACATGTATGCTAGGTACTGTTAAAAGTGTGTACTGTCTCATGCAGATAAATACCACTGAGATCAGCATTTTAGAGCTGTGAAAACCAAAGCTGAGAGAGGTTAACTGGTGAGGTTACACAGTGGGTTTTTGGAGGGATTCCAGATTTGGCTCCAGATAGTCAGCATTTATTTATCCACGTATGTGGACACATGAAGTTACTTAAAGTTCTAAACATACAAAAGACATCTCTTTCTAATTCCACCCCACCCCAAGTCAAGCTTATATTTATTTCAAAAAGAAAGGATACTGAAAGACTGATTCCACTTCTTCTTCCCTTGGTCCAAGGGGTCACCTGAGAGTTGCTGAACTGGCCCTGTCTAAATACAAGTAGGCAGGCTTTCCCAAGCAGCCTTTGAACTGAGATAACACAGCTTATTACCATGGAAAAAAACATATACAGTTGGATATGAAATAACGATAGGTCCAAAGTCTTCCCCGAGCTCCAACTCCAGTTTTTCATGCCCATTTCAGGCGATTGCTAATAACTATTTTAATGAAGAAAGGTTAAAAGAATTATATAGAAGTACAAGAGAACACTTCTGAGATGGGGCTCAGAATCTTGTGAAGAATTTGTTTATTTATTTTGTGTGTGTGGCACTGGGATTGAACGCAGGGGCATTCTACTTCTGAGCTACTTCCCCAGGCCTATTTTATTTTATTATTTTATTTATTTTATTTTATTTCATTTTTGAAGCAAGGTCTCGCTAACTTATAGAGACTGGTCTCAAACCTGCAATCCTCCTGTCTCAGCCTCCCAGGTACTGGGATCACAAGTGTGTGCTACCTCACTCAGCTCTTCCAAAGAATTTAAATGATGTATCCAAGAAAAAAGTGGGCTGAATGTTAGATTTAAGAGAACCTTCCCTAATTAAGTTGTAAACAGATGATTAGAGGTAACAAACAACACATAATGTCTCCCTTTCTGCAGAAATTTGAGAAGAGACCAGTCCTTGCCAAGTGGAAACAGCTAGTGTAGTAGAAAGAAGGTGAGCTCTGCAGACAGACCCTTCTGGATTTGAATTTCAGCTCTGGAATGTACTAGTGTATGACCCCGGGCCAGACTCCGCCTTGATAAGCTTCAGTTTCCTTACCTGCAAAATAAAAGCAGAAAAATATGCTCTGTTTGCCTTGAAAAGTTAAATACATAATCAAAGGACATAATGCGTCTGTGCCCATATCTAAATCGATAAAAGCTATGCAAGCTCCAGTTAAACGGAAATGGAGCTGGTGCCATTCCCTGAAACCTGCTTTTGCTCCCAAACTTACCGAAAAAGAACAAAACCACCAGGCAGAAGCTTCTCATTTTAGTCTCACTTCAGGTAGAAGTGAGCTAAGTGTCGGGGAGGGAGGGAGGGTTGGGCAAGATTGCTATTTCCTATATTGTTTCCACCAGATGATTCATAGATACCCAGAACGGAAACAGACGAATGTCAGTCCCATCCCTCCAGATGGTGGTTACAAAAGGCCTCCCAGGATGTCATCCAGCATTGTGCCTCATTGGTGTTCCTCTAGAGGGAGGTGTTGGAAGCCCCACCCTCTGCAGGGACCTCCTTAACAGGGCATCAGCCACTTTCCCGGGCAGCTCTTGAGACCGGCAGTGTCTCTTTTGTTGTACCCATTTTAGAGTCCATGACTATTGCTATGGAGACGGTAGTCTCTGCGAAACCAGAGAAAAGCTGTTTATCAGGCCTTTGAAACCAACTCGTTCCCCAGATTGCCCACCACTAAAACTGTTCTTCCAAATTAGTTTTGCCAACTTTGGAGTTCATATAAATGACAGTATGAGACTGATGTGCTACCTGCCACACTAATGAGGCACCGTACGTAAATGAAATTGTAAGTACTACTCTTGCCCTCCTGTGTCTTTCACTTCATGTCTCTGAGATTTATTTGTATTGTTGCAGTGAACAGTAGTCCAGTCTCATTCATCGTTGTGTAGTATTCCAGTGTTTGAATATACCAGAGTTTATTTATCCATTCCACTACTGATGAACGTTTGTTTCCAGTTTGGGGCTACTATCAGGGAAGCTTTTCTGAGCATTCGTAGGTATGTTATTTGATGGATGCTAGCACTCATTTCTTACTTCTTTTGGATAGTTTTCCAGGAGTAGAATTCTGGATCATGAGATATCTTCAGCTTCAGTAGATACTGCCAAACAGTTTTTCAGAGTGGGTTTTTAACCAATAAACACTGCTTCCAGCAAGGTAAGAGTTCCAATGCTTCACATTTTCACCCACAAAATAGGCCTTGAATATGCTATCCTTAAACTATGACCTTTTTAAAAATGAGCCACTTGTAAAAACCTATATAAGTCCAAATAACTCCCAAATGCCTACCATTGCCAGGTAAGCCCATGAATAAAACAAGAGCTTGACTCTATCATAGATGTTTTTCCTAATCTTACTATGACATTAAGAAAGAAGTAGAGTTTTCATTTGAGGGTTTGTTAGTTTAGGAAAGAAACAAAAATAAGCAGAGGGAAAAATTGCTATAGGTTAAATATTGGTTTTATTTCTGCTAGAATCCTGTATTCTTGGTCACTAGCCATTAATCAGTACACTTAATGGGTCACTTGAAGATATTGCATATCCCCTGCATAATTAAAAACTGAGAAGTCCTGGGTCCCTGTAATTAAAGATGCAGGATTTGTGACAAACAATAACAAATGCTGGTGAGGATGTGGCGAACTAGAATTCTTATTCCCTGTTAGTGGAGTTGTAAATTAGTACAGCCTTTATGGAGATCAGTTTGGAGGTTCCTCAGTAGACTAGGCCAAGATGTCCACTGGCCACATGGGGCTGTTGGCTACCATCTTGGACAGAACATTCCAGCATTGAAGAGTCCATTAGTCTTTCAATTTTGAGTAAAGGAAGCAAGAGAGAAGTCCAGGTTGAGCTAGAGGAAAAGCTTGAGAATTCCAAGGTCGGTGGTCCATGGAGATGGGAAAGGAGGAAAGGTAGACCATGGAAGTCTTCTAGCAGGTGGGTAGGCTGGCCTCAGCTGCTGGGGAGTGCACAGCCTGCTGGATGCCCACTGTGTCTCTGCTGACCAGTGTCTCAGGCTCAAACACGGGCTCAGTCAAGAAGTAGCTGTGTGACCCAAGCAAGTCATTCAGCCTCTCTCTGACACCCCGGGTGTGTTTCACCTTCTCCTGAGCACAGTGAAGGGGCAGTGGGCACTCTCAGCAGCAAAGAGCTATGATAAAATCCGCCTTGTAGGAAGATGTTATAAGGTTTCATGCAGAAAAAGACAGAAATGAGAGTCAGGCAAACAAGTTAAGATGCTGGTTCCCACACTGGGCCCTGGGCTGGTGACTTTGCAGTTTCCACTAATCTGTTGCTGAATGAGGGAGGTGAAGATGGCATGCGTGGCAGTATTAGGCATTATGCATGCCTCCATGCGTGTAAGAATTCCAAGGTTCCAGCGGTAGCCTTTTGAGAATGCCTCGTTATTTATTTGGACACCATTATTTTTCTGTTTTGGCATCAAGTATCTTTTGCATATGAAATAATGTTCATGGTAAGAATGTTGGGTAATAAGTAATAAGAATATCAAATAGTAGGAATTTTTATGTCCTTACCAGACAAAATAAAATGTATGTCTGTGCCTCAATTCACATGTTTTAAAAGTTCTTTTTGTGTGTGTGTGTGTGGTACTGAGGATTATACCCAGGGGCACTCTACCTCTGAGCTATACCCAACCCCATTTTATTTTATTTTTTAAATTTTTTTTTATTCAGTATTCAGATTTTATTTATTTATTTTTTTTTTA